>RXON01003370.1:0-91635 GCA_009667805.1 Leptobrachium leishanense
TAAGCAGGATGACCACACGTCTGCTCATTGTATTTTTATGGCAGATAGCAGGCCGAGAGGATCTGCAAACCAGGAAGGCACCTGAGCTTGGCCGTATGAAACCACACTCACCCCGTACCCTGCAGACCCTCCCCCCACTATCGCCCTCCACGTGCCAGGCCGCCTATTTCACCGCCACCAAAAACGAGGACCCTCTTTTTACTGCCACCAATAAAAACCTGTGACCTTTCCTCTTACCCCACAAAAGGCTCCTTATCGGGCCTTCAATGAAGAGTGTGTTCCCAGCCTTATCACTCCTTCAATGAACTCATCACTTCTTGCTCCTATTTCGGGGTGCTCCAGATTGCCAGATATCATCGGTAAATGCAATGCACCACACATATTGCCCAAAAATAGTGGCCCCACGTGGCTAAGTAGCGTGACCACGCGTCTACTCAGGGGTCTCTTTATATCGCAAATAGCAGGCCGAGAGGATCTGCAAACCAGGAAGGCACCTGAGCTTGGCAGTACGAAACCACACTCACCTCGTACCCTGCAGACCCTCCCCCTGCCATTGCATCCCCACGTGCCAGGCCGCTATTTCACCACTCACAATACCTATCTCTTCTCTAGCTGCCCCCTAAATGTAGTACCATAATATCTCTTACCCCTCTTTCTCCTGGATGTCTTTGCTATTCCCAATAACTGCCCCACCCCCTACCTTGCTTCCCTATCCATCTAATCCCTACTTCAATTACGCTGCACCCCGGGGTCGCTCCTCTCTTGGTGCCAGCAGCATGACTCTCCATCCAGTGCACATAGGAGTGTCCCAGGATCCGCACTCTCATTGCGTGTCCTGCAAATAACCAAAATGCAAACTATTAACTGTAATGCACACACACACACAGTGTACCCGTACTGAAAAGAAACCAAAAGAAGCAAGGAAACAAATTATTATTATTAAAACAAAACAATTGTTCCCCATAAGTTTTCCCTTCATTTCTTTAATGACCTCACATATCTCCTATATACTTCCCATTTCCATCTCCCCATCTTTTTAATTCGGTCCTTTGGGTAACCCAATTCTGCCTCAGTACCAGCAGCTCCTATCCTGAAAGAATGGGTGCAAATGTAATTCCCCTTTCAACCAAGCCCCTCCGTGGCCTGCTGCGGAACCATTTTGAATTGATACCTGGACAAGTTAGTACCACCCTTGTGCCCCCAGAACATGCGACCGTTTGAAGGAGTCGCCTCCAAGTATCCCCTCATACATACCACTGGGCATACTTCCCCACCATGGGCACCTAGAGCAATGGTTTCCTCAATCCTTAGGGCAGCTGAAAAACTAAAACAAATGCTGCCCTACAAAGATTGTTATCAGCTCCATCTTATCTCCTACTTGTACTCTGCTGTCAAGATCTTCCTCACCACGAATTGTTTAGCCCAGTCCTCCTCTTCCTTTAACCGAGCAAAGTATGAAATACCACTAAATAGTTCCAAGCTGTCCTTTCTTTATTGACTTACCGCCGAACTTCAGTAGCTATTTTGAAAACAACATTCTGCCCTACCTCCTCTGTCCCTTTAAAACTCGATCCAACCCTTTCACTGCTTGCTCTACGGTGCCCATGTCTTCTGCAACAACAATCTCCTCACCAAATCATTGATGCTCTCTAACTGCTCCCCATCTGGCAAAGAAACGGAGGGCAGTCTTCACCCTGGAATTTTTTTTATTTATTTTTTTTATTATTATTATTTATTACTTTATTTTTATTATTATTATTTATTTTTTTCCTTCCCCCCCCTCTTTCCTCCTCCCAGTGCCAAATGTCGGAACACAACCCACCTAAAACTGGACAATGTATCCGCCACCACCTTCCTTACCCCCGGGAATGTGATTTGCCGTGAAATTAATATTGCTTTTCAAACATATAACACCAAATATCTGACATAGGCTACAACCTGCAGTGATGATGCAGACATGTTATTCAGCACTTGCACCACACCTTGACTATCAGACCCAAAAAAAAAGGGGGGGAGGGATGTTTTTTTTTTCTTAAATTTATTTATTTATTTATTATTATTTTTTTTTAATTCTATCCCCCACAGTGGTATTGCCCCGACGATTGGAAAATAACAAATTCCAGAAACACCAAGCTTTGCACCCATCCTCTTTGAATCCACTCCTGGGCCATTTGCCTGCTCACCATTTGAAATTACACTAGACCATTTGATCTTAATGTCTGGCATCAACTAAACTTATAGTGTTACCCCCCCGATCCTACCTCATTCTCCAGTCCCTTTGGAACCCGTTACCATGAAATCGTCTAAGTAATGTACTATACGTCTCCGCCCCGCTCTCTTCTCCACCAAGCAATGCAAAAAGTAGGAAGCCTTTAAAAAGGGAGCATGGGATATTGCCCACCCCAATGGGTAAACAGATATCTATGTAAAATTACCCATCGAATTTACACCCCATTAAAAGAAAACCCCCTGGACACAGCAGTACGGCCTGAAGGATGCCTCTAGATCAAGCTTAGCTAACTCTGTCCCCTCGCCAGCTACCCTTACCAAATTCACCACCTGATTGAATGAATGGTAGCTAACAGAAACCTCTTCCCTACTTATTGCCTCTGCAAAGAAATGGCCGTCCCAATGTTTATTTGTATGTATTTTCCTTACATTCCCTTGCTCTGTATTGTATTCCCTCTGTATAGCGTAACCTCTGTATTACGATCCAGTCTTTGTATAGTGTACACCCCCCTGTAAGTAATGAATTCCTTTTGTTTTCACATGCTTCCATCAGCCCCTCCCCTCCCACCAGCAACTAAGGTCACCAGCTCACTGTTATCTGATCCATTGTTCCCATCTGAGAGTGACTCCATTGTTTGTGCACCTTCCCCTTCTGTATGTGTTTGTCCCTTTGCGAAATATAAATAACGCCGTCTCCATTTTGAGTTGAGAAAGAGCAAGGATGTTCTGTACATTAGTGGCTGCATTGTCCTCCATTTTATGAGTCCTCAGCCCTGGAATCATTTATCAATAGAACCAAGCTGCACATGTGAAAGTCTTCACCTCCGTCCACAATGAAACTGATTCTTGCATAGTATATTAGTATATATATTATATACTAGTATATTAATCTATAGACCTGAAGTTAAACCAACTGAACTAACCTAATGACACAGCATTTGCTAACATACAGAATCACTGTTTAGTTGATAAGCCTCTTCAGAAATTATAACAGACACATTCAGATGTGTATTTGGTTAGTAATTGTTATATATTCATAAATCTGGCAGAAACAATCTGGATTAATTTAGTTGCGCAAATGTAAGCTTAAACAGATTGTACAGTTACTGCTGCAGCACTTCCTCATTGGCAGCAGAACATGTGACTTTTTGAGGTTTAAGATGGCTGCCAGCCATGCGGTCACTGACTACCTATGTTTATAAGATCATACAGACTATACAACTAATAAGGTTTGATCAAGTATTACAAAGTGAAGCAAATATCAACGAGCATATTCTAGCTAACAATGCAAATCACTAGAACGGGTCAATTAGCGCGTATTTAACCCAATAGATTACCCACACACGCATATAGTATATTCTCAACATAGCCTCAAATTCACCAAATTAATACACTTAATACTTATCCACTCCCAGGCTTTATTATGATGATGGTACAAGTGGGAAATATGAGTGAGTTACTGCACATGTTTCCTCTATTCCTGAAATAAGTCTCTCCTCTCCCTCAATAAAGACAAAGTTACCGTTCTAAATAATTATTTACTCAACTGTAGCAAGTGCTCAAAACATAAGATTGTACATTACTGCTGTGTCACTTTAAGAATTGCAACAATTAGAATAGTGAATTTAAATACAGTATACAAATTAATTTGTTCATCAACTTATTGCTTAGCCCTTGGTTACTCCAACATTATTTAAAACACACAGCTCTTTGAATAACCCTGTAAATCATAACCCACATAAAAGGCCAGCATGTGAAGCTGCTTGAGAATCCACTAAAGGTGTTACTCAGCAATGCACGTATGGTGCTTTTCTCATTCGGCCCACTATAGAGTTACAGTGACTAATGTCCAGTGATTCAGTCTGTTATATCAAGTTCCTATGTGTGATTACATTCCCTTTGTGTTGTCTCCGTGTGCTATGGCTAGGTCCTTGTGGGATCTCTGTGTGCTATGGGTAGGTTTCTGTGTGTTTCTATTGTGTGATTACGGCGTGTTATAGCAAGTTTTTATTTTATTTTTATGTTTATTATATATATATCTATTTTTACTTATTTATTTTTATTTTTTATTTATCTTAGTGTTATTCTACATTAGTGATTTCAGTGTGTTATAGAGAGGAATTTCATGATTTCAGGGTGTATGATAGCTACATCATTAGCGTGACTTTGTGTGATATACCAAGGTCCTACGTGTGATTTCACTATGTATAGTGAGTTCCTCCTGTGTATGGTGAGGGCACCTGCGTGTATAGGGAGGCCCTGTGTTTGATTACGGTGTTTATATGGGCTGCTTATTATGATTTTGGCTGCAGCCATGGATGATACTAAAATTGGACAGTCAGTCATGTGCTATACTGAGCACATAAACTAATAAGGCACAGCAGTCCACAGACAGCCAAAGCAAAATTACTGGAAATCCTAATGCCCCTAATAACATACAAAACAACAAATCACTGAATTCTGGCAGAGTTATCCCAGACCAATAACCCATTAAAAATGACTATCACGCAGCTCGACACCAAATGAACAAGGAATACAGTATTGCAAATTGAAACAAATATAAATAAGCATCCACTAAATAAACCTACAAATCCATACAATGGGAAACCCACACCTATCCTTCCAATAAATAATGGAACTAGGAATATATATGTAGCAGACTTATGATAATAGAGTATGCATAACAGATTGATACTGCAAGTAATACTTATCCAGTCATTGGTTTTCATACGATGATGGTGATGGCAAAATGGAGCTCGCCGCCGCTGTGCCTCTGAAGTTCTTAGTAAAAGAAAAATTACTGCAATACCAAAAAATGTCCCACGCCCTGCCTCTTGTATCCTCCCTTCCCCCCTCCTTTTCCATTGTTTATCTCCCCATTTTGCCCAATCACAGAGAGCCATGTTTCAGCTCATAAAACAAAGGCGCCCATGCCTGATCCCATAGAACAAAGGGAACTCACTCCCTTTCACTCTTGTGTAATACAGGGATAATTCTTAAACCTCACTTCATTCCTAATTAGTCTTTCTCTCGAACATACGTGCAGTGCCTCTATGTTACACATTCCTCTAACACACCCGAGCCTGTATATTACATCTCACTCCTCATAGTACTCGCGGTACCTCCCTATTAGCTCTGTCACCCAGCAGAAGGCTCTCCTTGTCAGTCACTGCTCCGGGAATCTGCGTATTTTACTTCTGTACCTCGAATTCCTGATTACCTACATACATATATACAGTATATACCAATATACATACCTACATATATCCATCCATATACATACCCGCTAGTGTTCTCAGTAGATCTAGGCGTCCCCCTTTAACCCGCAGTCTGATGCTCCTGACCTCCGATGCGGTGTGCTTTGCTGGCGGCTTCTTGCTTTCTCAGCAGACATGTACCTTCAATCAGCCCTCAAACTTCTCGTCCCGCATGGTGGTCTTGTTTTCTCGGTGGTTTCTCTGGGCCCTCCACCATTTCGTCATATAAATGTGCTGGTGGTCTGGTCTTCCGCGTGGGTCTGCGCAGCTTCCCCTCTCGTCCCCCCCCATGCAGCCTGTGTCACCGTCTCCCTAGCCCAAGCTATCCCCCCTAAGCGACACCCGACCTCCTGTACTCCGCCACCAGCCGCTCCACTTCCCCCGAGTCAGACATACTCACCCCTGCCAGCTGCCCCGCTGCACCCTGGAAACGATCCGGTCTTCCGCAGCCGCATTGTGCCCGGTCTCCTCTGCAGCCCAGGTCCACGTGCGTGCTGTTCATCCGATGCTTGACTGTTCCGCCGTGCAGTAAATCAATCTCCCTTTGCCCCTGGCCTCTTCGTCCCCCGCAGCACCAGGTCCACGTGCACGCTGTTCGTCCGTCCGTCTGTTCTGCCATGCAGTAGATCAATCTCCAAGCGCCGACAGGAATCTCACTTTTTTTTTTTAATTCGGCGCCCTGATCACGTGGCCCAGCTCAGCTCCACGTGTTTGTCCCCAGTCGATGATGCAGCTGGCTCGCGTTGTCTCTCAGCGCCCCGTGCTGGCAGATCTCCACTTCGCAGTTGCCTTTCCAGCGCGGCAGACGACTGAAGCTCTTCTCCCCGTCGATCCTCTCCTCTCCTGCTGCAGCGAGTCTCCGCCGGCTTCCCTCCTGCTGTTGTGTCCGCTCACCCATGACGGCTGGTCCCAGTCTTCAGGCTCCACGGTCTCGATTCTCCTGTCCCACGTGGTGGATTTCTCCTCGCTGTCCTGGTGAGCGCTTTGCTTCTTCTCCTGCTCCTGGCCACAAAGTGAACGCTCTGGCCCCCTCGGTCCAGCTTAAATGCCCTACCTGCCGACCCCTCCGCCTGATTTCCCCCCCCCCCCCCCCGCGGCCAGATCCTTTGTTTGGTTCCTGCCGTGGGGTTAACCCTTTCCGAGCCAGTAGCTTCCCAGGGCCCTGAAGGCTCTTAAGCCTAATTGCCCCAGGCCGTCATTTTCAGGATTTTTTTGGAGATGGCTCTTTTTTTTTTTTTTTTTCAAGAAACAAGCCCCCCCCCCATAGTTTTCAATGCAGAATATGAATCGACACACTCATGGCCGGCCCAAGACATTGTGCTGCCTGGAGCGATGAAATGCTGCCCCCCCAAAAAAAAACATGCAGTGTGTATGAGCGTATCACAGTGCGCCACAGCAATACAATTCAAACACTCATACACACCGTACATTAGACTTTTCTTGCTGTGGAGCTCTGTGATACAGTAATGTGAGGTGTATATAACTGAGCCCAGCGTCACATACCCAGCAGTGCCCAATGTCACATACCCAGCAGTGCTCAGTGTCACATGCCCAGCAGTGCCCAGCGTCACATATCCAGCAGAGCCCAGCATCACATGCCCAGCAGTGCCCAGCGTCACATACCCAGCAGTGCCCAGTGTCACATACCCAGCAGTGCCAAGCGTCACATACCCAGCAGTGCCCAGCGTCACATACCCAGCAGAGCCCAGCGTCACATACCCAGCAGTGCCCAGTGTCACATGCCCAGCGTCACATGCCCAGCAGTGCCCAGCATCACATGCCCAGCAGTGCCCAGTGTCACATACCCAGCAGTGCCCAGCATCACATACCCAGCAGTGCCCAGCATCACATACCCAGCAGTGCCCAGCATCACATGCCCAGCGTCACATGCCCAGCAGTGCCCAGCGTCATACCCAGCAGTGCCCAGCATCACATACCCAGCAGAGCCCAACGTCACATACCCAACAGAGCCCAGCGTCACATACCCAGCAGTGCCCAGGGTCACATACCCAGCAGTGCCCAGGGTCACATACCCAGCAGTGCCCAGCGTCACATACCCAGCAGAGCCCAGCGTCACATACCCAGCAGAGCCCAGCGTCACATACCCAGCAGAGCCCAGCGTCACATACCCAGCAGTGCCCAGCGTCACATACCCAGCAGCAGGGCAGCCATCAGAAATGATGGGGCCCCTTACTAAAGCTCACGATGGGGCCCCCCCCCCGGCACTCCATCAACCTCTAACAGCTTTTCTCCCCCTTCAAAAAAAAAAGGACATAAAATAGCACCACAGCAATAAAACTCCCAGTAATGTGTAGTGTGTATGAGCGTATCACAGAATTCACAGCAATAAAACTCCATAGTAATGTGCGGTGTGTATGAACGTATCACAGAATCCACAGCAATAAATCTCACAGTAATGGGATGTATATGATGGCCTTTGGGTCTGGGCCTGGTCCCTGAGTCTGGTTTGGTCCTTGGGGTCTGTGCTCTGGGCCTTGTGGTCTGGGCTGGGCCTTCGGGTCTGGCCCCTGGGGTCTGGCCTGGGGTCTAGGCCCTGAGTCTGGCCTGGGGTCTGGTCCTTGGGGTCTTGGCCCTGGGGTCTGGCCCTGGGTTTGGGTCTGGGTCTGGGCCCTGGGTTCTGGGCCCTAGGGACTGGGCCTTGGGGTCTGGTCCCTGGGCCCTGAGTCTGGCCTGGGTCTGGGCCCTGAGTCTGGCCTGGGGTCTGGGCCTGGGGTCTGGGCCTGGGTCTGGGCCTGGGTCCTAGGGTCTGGGTCTGGGCCCTAGGGTCTGGGCCTTGGGTCTGGGCCTTGGGTCTGGGCCTTGGGGTCTGGGCCTTGGGTCTGGGCCCTAGGGTCTGGGCCTTCGGGACTGGGCCTTGGGGTCTGGGCCCTAGGGTCTGGGTCTGGGTCTGGGCCCTGGGGTCTGGGCCCTAGGGTCTGGGCCTTGGGGACTGGGCCCTAGGGTCTGGGCCTTGGGCCCTAGGGTCTGCGCCTTGGCACTGAGGTCTGGGCCTTGGGGACTTGGGACTGGGCCCTGGGGTCTGGGCCTTGGGACTGGGCCCTGGGGTCTGGGACTGGGCCTTGGGGATTGGGCCCTGGGGTCTGGGCCTTGGGGACTGGGCCTTGGGTCTGGGCCTAGGGTCTGGGCCCTAGGGTCTGGGTCTGGGCCCTAGGGTCTGGGCCTTGGGGTCTGGTCCTAGGGTCTGGGCCTTGGGGTCTGGTCCCTGGGTCTGGGCCATACTGTCTGGGCCTTGGAGTCTGGGGCCCTGGGGTCTGGGCCTTGGGGACTGGGCCTAGGGTCTGGGTCTGGGGTCTGGGCCTGGGTCTGGGCCCTAGGGTCTGGGCCTTGGGGACTGGGCCCTAGGGTCTGGGCCTTGGGCCCTAGGGTCTGCGCCTTGGCACTGAGGTCTGGGCCTTGGGGACTTGGGACTGGGCCCTGGGGTCTGGGCCTTGGGGACTGGGCCCTGGGGTCTGGGACTGGGCCTTGGGGATTGGGCCCTGGGGTCTGGGCCTTGGGGACTGGGCCTTGGGTCTGGGCCCTAGGGTCTGGGCCCTAGGGTCTGGGTCTGGGCCCTAGGGTCTGGCCTTGGGGTCTGGTCCCTAGGGTCTGGGCCTTGGGGTCTGGTCCCTGGGTCTGGGCCATAGGGTCTGGGCCTTGGAGTCTGGGGCCCTGGGGTCTGGGCCTTGGGGACTGGGCCCTAGGTCTGGGCCTTGGGGACTGGGCCTTGGGCCCTAGGGTCTGCGCCTTGGGACTGGGGTCTGGGCCTTGGGGACTGGGACTGGGCCTGGGTCTGGGCCTTGGGGACTGGGCCCTGGGGTCTGGGCCTTGGGGATTGGGCCCTGGGGTCTGGGCCTTGGGCACTGGGCCCTGGGGTCTGGCCCTGGGGTCTGGGCCTTGGGGACTGGGCCCTGGGGTCTGGGCCTTGGGGATTGGGCCCTGGGGTCTGGGCCTTGGGCACTGGGCCCTGGGGTCTGGGCCCTGGGGTCTGGGCCCTGGGGTCTGGGCCTGGGGACTGGGCCCTGGGGATGGGCCTGGGCCTGGCCCGGTGTGGTCCCTGGGGATGGCCTGGGCCCGGTGTGGTCCCTGGGGATGGGCCTGGGCCCGGTGTGGTCCCTGGGGATGGGCCTGGGCCTGGGCCCCGTCTGGTCCCTGGGGATGGCCTGGCTGGGCCCGGTCTGGTCCCTGGGGATGGGCCTGGGCCTGGGCCCGGTCTGCTCCCTGGGGATGGGCCTGGGCCCCGTCTGGTCCCTGGGGATGGGCCTGGGCCTGGGCCCCGTCTGGTCCCTGGAGATGGGCCTGGGCCCCGTCTGGTCCCTGGGGATGGCCCTGGGGATGGGTCTGGGCCCGGTCCCCGGATGGGCCTGGGCCTGGCCCGGTCTGCGTCCTGGGGATGGGCCTGGTCCCTGGATGGGCCTGGGCCCCGTCTGGTCCCTGGGGATGGGCCTGGGCCCGATCTGGTCCCTGGGGATGGGCCTGGGCCTGGGCCCGGTCTGCGTCCTGGGGATGGGCCTGGGCCTGGTCTGGTCCCTGGGGATGGGCCTGGTCCCTGCGGATGGGCCTGGGCCCGGTCTGGTCCCTGGGGATGGGCCTGGGCCCGGTCTGGTCCCTGGGGATGGGCCTGGGCCCGGTCTGGTCCCTGGGGATGGGCCTAGGCCCGGTCTGGTCCCTGGGGATGGCCCTGGGGATGGGTCTGGGCCCGGTCCGCGGGATGGGTCTGGGCCCGGTCCCCGGGATGGGCCTGGGCCCGGTCCCCGGGATGGGCCTGGGCCCTGTCTGGTCCCCGGGCCCTGTCTGGTCCCCGGGCCCGGTATGGGCTTGGACCAGGGGATGGGCCTGGTCCCCCGGGCATGGCCTGGTCCCTGGATGGGCCTGGGCCCGGACTGGTCCCCGGATGGGCCTGGGCCCCGTCTGGTCCCTGGAGATGGGCCTGGGCCCGGTCTGGTCCCCGGGCCCTGTCTGGACCCCGGGATGGGCCTGGGCTGGGCCCCGGGCCCTGGTGCCTGGGGATGGGCCTGGGCCCGGTCCCCGGGATGGGCCTGGGTGCCTGGGGATGGGCCCGGTCTTGACCCCGTCCTACTCACCCGCCACTACAGTCTTCTGTCCTGGACTGGTTCTTCTCCGCTTCTTGCTTCTTTCTTCTCCGCTTCTTTCTTCTTTCTTCTTTCTTCTCCGCTTCTTTCTTCTTTCTTCTCCACCGCGCGGTGTCACAGCTTTCCCACGTGTGCGCCGTCTCACACGTGACTGGGGGCGGTGCCAAAGCAGCGTGCCTTGGAAGTAGACGCACGCTGCTTGGCCCGCCCCTGGCCCGGCCAGACCAAGGAAAATAAAATGATATGCGCCGCAGGCGCAGCGCCAGTAGGCAGCGGCCGCCATCATAGTAACAGCGCAAGGGGCCCGGCGGCGGCCCCAGCGGGGGCCCCGGTGGCCCAGCGGGGACCCCGGCGGCCCGGGCCCCCCCGGGCACCGGGCCCCTTACTGCTGTATGGGGCGTAATGCCCTGATGGCGGCCCTGCCCAGCAGTGCCCAGCGTCACATACCCAGCAGTGCCCAGTGTCACATACCCAGCAGTGCCCACACATGGGTATATTGCCCCAGCTCACTCATGGATAGATCTGCCCCGGCTCACTCATGGAAATATTTGCCCCCACACTTACACATGGATATATTTGCCCCCAGACTCACCTCTGTCAGGCCCCTCCGACGGGCAGATCCTGCGGCCACCGCGTTCCTTCCTTCAACGAGTGGCAGCCTCGTGAGTATCTGCCGCTTGCCTGGGATCCACCTTCCAGCCTGCCGCGATCTCGCGAGATCACGTTATCTCGATCGCGGCAGGCTGGCAGATGGATCTCAGGTGAGCAGCAAATACTCATGCGGCTGCCGCTTGTTGAAGGAACGAACGCGGCTGCCGCAAGATCTGCCGCCGCCGCAAAAGAAAATAGTGCAGAGCGCAGGAGCGGTGCCGGGGGCTGAAATTTGCTGACCCTGAATTTCTGGCTCCGCTCTGCACCATTGTCGGGCCGGCCCTGAACACACTGCTGGGAAGCACCTCTCTGCTGTATAATTAATGCAGCATATGAATCCACACACTGCTGGGAAGCGCCTCTCTGCGGTATAATTAATGCAGCATATGAATCCACACACTGCTGGGAAGCGCCTCTCTGCAGTATAATTAATGCAGCATATGAATCCACACACTGCTGGGAAGCGCCTCTCTGCAGTATAATTAATGCAGCATATGAATCCACACACTGCTGGGAAGCGCCTCTCTGCGGTATAATTAATGCAGCATATGAATCCACACACTGCTGGGAAGCGTCTCTCTGCAGTATAATTAATGCAGCATATGAATCCACACACTGCTGGGAAGCGCCTCTCTGCAGTATAATTAATGCAGCATATGAATCCACACACTGCTGGAAGCGCCTCTCTGCAGTATAATTAATGCAGCATATGAATCCACACACTGCTGGAAGCGCCTCTCTGCGGTATAATTAATGCAGCATATGAATCCACACACTGCTGGGAAGCCCCTCTCTGCAGTATAATTAATGCAGCATATGAATCCACACATTGCTGGGAAGCCCCTCTCTGCAGTATAATTAATGCAGCATATGAATCCACACACTGCTGGGAAGCACCTCTCTGCAGTATAATTAATGCAGCATATGAATCCACACACTGCTAGGAAGCGCCTCTTGCAGTATAATTAATGCAGCATATGAATCCACCACTGCTGGGAAGCGCCTCTCTGCGGTATAATTAATGCAGCATATGAATCCACACACTGCTGGGAAGCGCCTCTCTGCAGTATAATTAATGCAGCATATGAATCCACACACTGCTGGGAAGCGCCTCTCTGCAGTATAATTAATGCAGCATATGAATCCACACACTGCTGGGAAGCGCCTCTCTGCGGTATAATTAATGCAGCATATGAATCCACACACTGCTGGGAAGCCCCTCTCTGCAGTATAATTAATGCAGCATATGAATCCACACATTGCTGGGAAGCCCCTCTCTGCAGTATAATTAATGCAGCATATGAATCCACACATTGCTGGGAAGCGCCTCCCTGCAGTATAATTAATGCAGCATATGAATCCACACACTGCGGGGAAGCACCTCTCTGCAGTATAATTAATGCAGCATATGAATCCACACACTGCTGGGAAGCGCCTCTCTGCAGTATAATTAATGCAGCATATGAATCCACACATTGCTGCGGAATATGCTGGCGCTTTATAAATAAAGAATAATAATAATAATTGCTGGGAAGCCCCTCTCTGCAGTATAATTAATGCAGCATATGAATCCACACACTGCTAGGAAGCGCCTCTCTGGATTCATATGCTGCATTAATTATACCGCAGAGAGGCGCTTCCCAGCAGTGTGTGATTCATATGCTGCATTAATTATACAGCAGAGAGGCGCTTCCCAGCAGTGTGTGGATTCATATGCTGCATTATTATACCGCAGAGAGGCGCTTCCCAGCAGTGTGTGGATTCATATGCTGCATTAATTATACCGCACACACTGCTAGGAAGCGCCTCTCTGCGGTATAATTAATGCAGCATATGAATCCACACACTGCTGGGAAGCGCCTCTCTGCGGTATAATTAATGCAGCATATGAATCCACACACTGCTGGGAAGCGCCTCTCTGCAGTATTATTAATGCAGCATATGAATCCACACACTGTTGGGAAGCGCCTCTTTGCAGTATAATTAATGCAGCATATGAATCCACACACTGCTGGGAAGCGCCTCTCTGCTGTATAATTAATGCAGCATATGAATCCACACACTGCTGGGAAGCGCCTCTCTGCGGTATAATTAATGCAGTATATGAATCCACACACTGCTGGGAAGCACCTCTCTGCGGTATAATTAATGCAGCATATGAATCCGCACACTGCTGGGAAGCGCCTCTCTGCAGTATAATTAATGCAGCATATGAATCCACACACTGCTGGGAAGCGCCTCTCTGCAGTATAATTAATGCAGCATATGAATCCACACACTGCTGGGAAGCGCCTCTCTGCTGTATAATTAATGCAACATATGAATCCACACACTGCTGGGAAGCGCCTCTCTGCAGTATAATTAATGCAGCATATGAATCCACACACTGCTGGGAAGCGCCTCTCTGCTGTATAATTAATGCAACATATGAATCCACACACTGCTGGGAAGCAGCTCTCTGCTGTATAATTAATGCAGCATATGAATCCACACGCTGCTGGGAAGCACCTCTCTGCAGTATAATTAATGCAGCATATGAATCCACACATTGCGGGGAAGCGCCTCTCTGCTGTATAATTAATGCAGCATATGAATCCACACATTGCTGGGAAGCGCCTCTCTGCGGTATAATTAATGCAGCATATGAATCCACACACTGCTGGGAAGCGCCTCTCTGCGGTATAATTAATGCAGCATATGAATCCACACACTGCTGGGAAGCGCCTCTCTGCAGTATAATTAATGCAGTATATGAATCCACACACTGCTGGGAAGCGTCTCTCTGCAGTATAATTAATGCAGCATATGAATCCACACGCTGCGGGGAAGCGCCTCTCTGCTGTATAATTAATGCAGCATATGAATCCACACACTGCTGGGAAGCGCCTCTCTGCGGTATAATTAATGCAGCATATGAATCCACACACTGCTGGGAAGCGCCTCTCTGCGGTATAATTAATGCAGCATATGAATCCACACACTGCTGGGAAGCACCTCTCTGCAGTATAATTAATACAGCATAGGAATCCACACACTGCTGGGAAGCGCCTCTCTGCAGTATAATTAATGCAGCATATGAATCCACACACTGCTGGGAAGCGCCTCTCTGCGGTATAATTAATGCAGCATATGAATCCACACACTGCTGGGAAGCGCCTCTCTGCGGTATAGTTAATGCAGCATATGAATCCACACACTGCTGGGAAGCGCCTCTCTGCACAGTATAATTAATGCAGCATATGAATCCACACACTGCTGGGATGCACCTCTCTGCGGTATAATTAATGCAGCATATGAATCCACACACTGCTGGGAAGCGCCTCTCTGCGGTATAGTTAATGCAGCATATGAATCCACACACTGCTGGGAAGCGCCTCTCTGCACAGTATAATTAATGCAGCATATGAATCCACACACTGCTGGGATGCACCTCTCTGCGGTATAGTTAATGCAGCATATGAATCCACACACTGCTGGGAAGCGCCTCTCTGCACAGTATAATTAATGCAGCATATGAATCCACACACTGCTGGGATGCACCTCTCTGCAGTATAGTTAATGCAGCATATGAATCCACACACTGCTGGGAAGCACCTCTCTGCAGTATAATTAATGCAGCATATGAATCCACACACTGCTGGGAAGCACCTCTCTGCGGTATAATTAATGCAGCATATGAATCCACACACTGCTGGGATGCACCTCTCTGCGGTATAAGGCTAGGGTCAGACTAACGCATTTTTCACGTTGTCCGTGAAAATGTGCGTTCGAAGAATGGACGTATTTTTTCACGGAATACGCAATAGCGGTCATACTATGCGCAGTTTCATCCGTGATTTTGTACGGATCATCAATAAAACACTTCTTGCATCTGGACGTTATGTTGGCTGGACATTAGCAGCGTCTGACGTCTCCTAATCGAGCAAACACGCCGCTAGCGGGCGCAGCGCACTCTGTACGTCAGTACTAGTGGTTTAACGTTCTCGAAAAAATGCGTTCATTTTCCACTTGCGTTGCGCAGCCGGACTTTTGTGCGACCGTACATCGTATATTGGCCGTCATTGCCCGGCATCTGCTGCTAGTGCGGCCGTGATTAAGTGCGCCAGAACGCGCGTTCCCACTGCCTCAGTCTGACCCTAGCCTAATTAATGCAGCATATGAATCCACACACTGCTGGGAAGCACCTCTCTGCGGTATAATTAATGCAGCATATGAATCCACACACTGCTGGGAAGCACCTCTGTGCAGTATAATTAATGCAGCATATGAATCCACACACTGCTGGGAAGCGCCTCTCTGCAGTATAATTAATGCAGCATATGAATCCACACACTGCTGGGAAGCGCCTCTGCAGTATAACTAATGCAGCATGTGAATCCACACACTGCTGGGAAGCACCTCTCTGCAGTATAATTAATGCAGCATACGAATCCACACACTGCTGGGAAGCACCTCTGTGCAGTATAATTAATGCAGCATATGAATCCACACACTGCTGGGAAGCGCCTCTCTGCTGTATAATTAATGCAGCATATGAATCCACACACTGCTGGGAAGCGCCTCTCTGCAGTATAATTAATGTAGCATATGAATCCACACACTGCTGGGAAGCGCCTCTCTGCAGTATAATTAATGCAGCATATGAATCCACACACTGCTGGGAAGCACCTCTCTGAGGTATAATTAATGCAGCATATGAATCCACACACTGCTGGGATGCACCTCTGTGCAGTATAATTAATGCAGCATATGAATCCACACACTGCTGGGATGCACCTCTCTGCGGTATAATTAATGCAGCATATGAATCCACACACTGCTGGGAAGCACCTCTCTGCGGTATAATTAATGCAGCATATGAATCCACACACTGCTGGGAAGCACCTCTCTGCAGTATAATTAATGCAGCATATGAATCCACGCACTGCTGGGAAGCACCTCTCTGCGGTATAATTAATGCAGCATATGAATCCACACACTGCTGGGAAGCGCCTCTCTGCAGTATAATTAATGCAGCATATGAATCCACGCACTGCTGGGAAGCGCCTCTCTGCAGTATAATTAATGCAGCATATGAATCCACACACTGCTGGGAAGCACCTCTCTGCAGTATAATTAATGCAGCATAAGAATCCACACACTGCTGGGAAGCACCTCTCTGCAGTATAATTAATGCAGCATATGAATCCACACACTGCTGGGAAGCACCTCTCTGCAGTATAATTAATGCAGCATATGAATCCACACACTGCTGGGAAGCGCCTCTCTGCGGTATAATTAATGCAGCATATGAATCCACACACTGCTGGGAAGCGCCTCTCTGCAGTATAATTAATGCAGCATATGAATCCACACACTGCTGGGAAGCACCTATCTGCGGTATAATTAATGCAGCATATGAATCCACACACTGCTGGGAAGCACCTCTCTGCGGTATAATTAATGCAGCATATGAATCCACACACTGCTCGGAAGCACCTCTCTGCAGTATAATTAATGCAGCATATGAAATCCCAGATTCCCCTATTATCATGACGGGGAATCATAATTCTAGTAAAGACACGGAGGCGAGTATTATACTATCTTTTCTTTATTTAAGCCGATAGCAGCAAAGAAAATCTCTCAAATACAACAATAAAAGTATTGAGAGAAAAATACAGTTTAACAATACATATAACAATTGCAGGTAATGGTATAGTCCAGCTCCCTGCTGCCCATCCAATGGTCCAGTAGACCGCTCCATAAAGCGTCCTGATAACCCTTGGCTCCTCCTCCTTTCTTTATGTGAGACAGGCTACCATCTTCCTCAACGAAATCGAAACAATGGAAGAATAATCATCCTTTGACAAACTCCAACAGGAAGTTAAAACCTTCAACGTAGACTCCAACTTGAAGCTCAAGCATGGAAGAACATTCATCCTTCAACGAAAAACTCCAACATGAAGCTCCAGCCTTCAACGCAAACTCCAACATGAAGCTCAAGCTCTTCTCCAATGAACAGAACAACGGAAGAACTCTTCCTCATCCAATGAAAGCTTCGACATGAAGTTTAGGCTGTCGGAACATAAATGTATTAAAGATCACTAAGAGCTTATATTAAGAATGTTTGAAAAAATCCGTAATGACTACTGAAACATCAAAACCTAATAACCAAATATAAAGGGTGGGAATAACCCAATTATCGGGTGGGATAATACTCGCCTCCGTGTCTTTATTATAATTAGGATTCCCCGTCATATTAATAGGGGAATCTGGGAATTATCCCACAAGACACGGAGGCTCATATTATGTGAGTTCAAAGCTTAATTAATTAGTGACATGTGACACTCTGGTTTAACATAACACTCCCTAAAGGTGGATTCTCTGGACCAGTCTGCTGGTTTAAGATGTCTACAAGACGACATCCACGGAACAAAAACCTCGGAAGAAGAAGCTCTCTGGAAAGAATGAGCTCCGAACACGGAGACGTCTACACCAGCTTCTGATATGATCCATTTAACCCACCCAGCGAGTGTGGTGGAAGTTACAGAATTGTATGGTTTTCGTAAAGATATGAATAACCGTTGGGATTGGAGTGACCTGTTATGGGCAGAAACTCTTCCATGTTCTTTAAAACAATTACTGGGTAAAGGATCGGACGCTGTGGCAAAACTGGATAGAAGACCTCTGACAATGAAGTCTTTGTCCTATAGGAAAATTGAACATTTCTCCCCGTGTCGGGTAAAACTCCTTCCCGTTAAGTTTAGGGCTCGAACGTGTGAGACTCTATTGCAGGAAATCAAGCAAAGTAAAATGGCCAATTTCACAGAAATCCGTTTAATAGACCTAGTTTCATTCTTGGCCACTTATCCAGAAATTAACTAGAATGACATCCCAGATGTTAGAATAACGGGAACGAGGGGTCGTAACACTGTATACCCTTCAAAAACCTACATGTAATGGGGTGCTTCCCGGCAGGAATACTAATAAAACCCTGATGTGAAGCAGGTGTCGCTGACCTGAGGTTATTAATCGTGCGATACGCTTTACCATCCCCAAATATATGTGTGAAGAAACTAAACAAGTTACTCAAGGAACTGATATGGGATAAACTTGATGTTCCATGCACCAAGAAACCCATGAGTTCCATGCAGTACCATATCTCCTCCTAGTAGAGGGGCCCAGGAACTCGACAAAAAAGAGGCAGATGCTTCCGAAATGTTGACGGAAGGCCAGTGACCCCTGATATTACACTTAACAGCTTAAAAAATGAGTGAAGACTCATAGAATTCTGAAGCGTTCCCTCCGGATCTCCCAGGGTGGACGATGGGACACAAATTAACCTGGGAATGTCCACAGTTTCAGGAGGTGCAGGAACCATGGTTGAAACCTCCATAAGGGTGTTATGAGCACTATTGTAGCTAATTGTACTTGTACTAGTCTTATTACTGTTGAAATGAGAATGAATAGAAGGAAAGCGTCCCTAGCATCCAGGTCTGGACCAGAGCATCCGTGGCCAAAGCCATGGGGTCTGGTCTCCAACTGTAGTATTGTGGTAAAAGAATATTAAGGCGAGAAGCCAACAAATATATAGCGAAGGGACCTCAGAGGGATGACAAACTGGCAACTACCCTGACGTCTAATCTCCAATTGCTGGCGACTGTCAGATACCTTGAATTCCAGTCCGCCATCACAATGCTGAACCCTGGAATGTACTGGCCTGGACTGATATATTGTGGGGCAGGCAAAATCCTCAAAAGACTTTGCTGTTTCTGCCAACTGTTTAGACCTGGGGCCACCTATAAGGTTTATGACACACAGCGGACAGGTTGTCCATCTCCAGGCATATGGAACTCGTCTGGAAATGCTTAATAAAACTTGAATAGCAAACAATCCTGCAAGGAGTTCTAAACAATCATATACAATCCTATCTTCTGTGGAAACCCAACTGACACCTGTGGAAAACGATCCTCAGCGCGCCCCAGCCAGATCTGCTGGCGTCTGACTCTATGACCAATTCTGGAGTTGGATGGATGATGGCTTTGCTGTTCCATGACTCTAAATGATTTAGCCACCACTGCATCTCCAATTTCGACTCGTCGTCCAGAGAGATGCAATCTGGATAAAGCCATCCCCTCCGCAGAAATCGTGCTTTCAGACATTGAAGAGCTCGACAATAAAGCGGTCCTGGAAAGACCACTTGTATTGCTGCTGTCACGTACCCCCGTTCCGGCGGCGCCTGGCAGCAGCGTGCTCGCTGGCCAGGCGCCGAGTAAATAGCGCCGGTCGCTTCCGCACACGTGGGACGCCGGGAGGCGGGGCCTCGCGTGATGACGCGGACCCGCCGGGTTTAAAACCCAGCTTCTCCACTATGCCAGTGCCCTGACGTGGTAGTTACTTCCCGCAGAGCTCTTGTGCGTTTCTGGCTAAGAATTATTCTGTGTATCGACCCCTGGCATTGGCAAAACGACTATTCTGTGTATCGACCCCTGGCATTGGCAAAACGACTATTCTGTGTATCGACCCCTGGCATTGGCAAAACGACTATTCTGTGTATCGACCCCTGGCATTGGCAAAACGACTATTCTGTGTATTGACCCCTGGCTTTGGCGAACGAACCATTCCGTGTATTGACCCCTGGCATTCGCAAGCGACCATTCTGTGTCTCGACCCCTGGCATTTGTATCACTCCTCTATTCTGGTACGGAGGTCAGTCTGTGTGGCACCCTAAGCACATCAGACCACCCCTTGTATTTTGTATGTGCTCTGTACTGCCATCCTAGCAATCTGTCTAGACGTGCCGACCACTCTAAGGATCGGAAGGGTAGAGAGTGTCCTGTCTCAAGGGACTACTAGTCAGAGAGTAGAGGGATTCGTGACGTCTCTTTTTGTATGTGCTCTGTACTGCCATCCTAGTAGTCTGTCTAGACGTGCCGACCACTCTAAGGATCGGAAGGTTAGAGAGAGACCTGCGTATAGGGACCAACACTATAGTAATCAGGGGGATCCGTGACATTACGTCAGGGCCAATGGATCCCGCAGACCTCTCTTCTCAGTTAACAAGAATTGCAGCCCGACAAGAAGAGCAGGACCACAGGATGGACCAGATTGCTCTTGCTCTGCAAACCCTGTTGAATCGATCCACTGCTGGTACTGCAAGTCCTCCAGAACCAGTATTGCCTAGGGCCAGTTCGGCCTCACCCGAGGGGTGTAGGCTCAGTATGAAGGCACCCGTACGCTATGATGGTACGCCTAACTTGTGTCGGGGTTTTTTGACCCAACTGGAGATTCTATTCGAGAACAATCCGGGGTCCTGTGTATCCGATAAAGCCAAAGTAGGCTACCTAATTAACCATTTAACTGATAAAGCGTTACTGTGGGCCACACCATTGTGGGAAAACAAAAAGCCCATCATATATGACTATGAGGGCTTTACCTCTGAACTAAAACGTACGTTTGACCCCTCTAGAAGGGCCACCAATGCAGGCAGGTCCTTATTCCACATTAAGCAAGGTAATAGGAGAGTCTCTGACTATGCCATAGAATTTAAGACCTTGACTTCTGAGGTACACTGGCCTAACGACGTTTTAACCTTGGCGTTTACCGAAGGCCTGAACGAGGCTTTGATGTTTGAGCTGGCTCCCTTGAAGTTGCCCGAACATCTGGACCATTTGGTTGATTTCTGTATTGCCATGGACGACCAAATTAGGGACAGGAGGCATTCTAGAGACAGACCCAGAAGGGTTTTGCCTCCTTTACCCTTAGTACCCAGACACACCAGTACGTCAGGTACTCCAGAGCCAGAAAGAACCGATCTATCGGTCGTGGAACCCATGCAGATAGGTAGAACAGGTATTTCGGAGGCTGAGAGAGCTCACAGAAGGGAAAGGGGGCTCTGTTTTTACTGTGCCGGGGCAGGGCATTTTCGTCTTCAATGTCCTCAAAGACCCAGGGGTGGCAGGGGTGACACTGGCAAGCCGGGCCAGAGAACACCTACTAGCCAGGTAATCGGTTCACTCTATGCCTCCTTTGTTGATAACGAAAAAAAAAAAAACCCGGATTCTGGTGCCCATCTCCTTAACCTGGGGGGGGGTGCACCTCGAGACTGAGGCGTTCCTAGACTCTGGAGCCTCAGGTAACTTTATGGATAGAGTGTTTGCCTCCAAGAACCTCATGCCTCTAGTTCTCAAAGAAAGACCTCTAATGGTGGAGGCCATAGACGGGAAACCCTTGTCATGTCCCCATATCACCCACGACACTATAGAGGTATGCATGAAAACAGGAGTTTTGCACCGGGAAACCATACGATTCCAGATTATTGACTCTCCCTCATGCCCCGTCGTCCTAGGGTTTCCATGGTTGACTGAGCATAACCCGGTGATTGATTGGGTCCAGAGAGACATAAAATGTTGGGGTCCCAGTTGTCAGTCGAAATGTATGGGCAGGGTCACTGTTATTGGTAGCCTTAATATCGCCACAGCACCTCCTTTATCCACAGTAGTCCCTGACTGTTATCAGGCATTAAAAGAGGTTTTTTCGAAGGCCAGGACTGAGGTTTTACCACCACATCGCCCGTATGACTGTGCCATAGAGTTACTCCCCGGTACTATGCCTCCCAGAGGACATGTATACCCCTTGTCGCAAAAGGAGAACGATATTATGGAGGAATATATAAAAGAGAATCTTGAGCGTGGATTCATTAGACGGTCCTCCTCCCCAGCAGGAGCTGGTTTCTTTTTCGTCTCCAAGAAAGAGGGAGACTTGCGACCATGCATAGATTATAGAGGTTTAAACAGAATAACCATAAGAAATGCATATCCCATACCCCTTATAACAGAGTTGTTCGACCGACTGAAAGGGGCCCGTATATACACGAAGCTCGATTTACGAGGAGCCTACAATCTGATAAGGGTGAAAAAGGGGCACGAGTGGAAGACGGCTTTTAATACGCGTAGCGGGCATTACGAATACCTGGTAATGCCCTTTGGGTTATGTAACGCGCCAGCTGTGTTTCAGGATCTCATAAATGACACCCTAAGGAATTTTCTGCAAACATTCGTCATAGTGTATCTCGATGACATCCTGATATACTCTCCAGATAAGGAGACCCATCACGCCCATGTGCAACAAGTGTTAAGGAGACTATTGAAGGCCGGGTTATACTGCAAATTAGAAAAGTGCCTATTTGATATAGAGATGGTGCACTTCCTTGGGTATATCATAACCCCTGAGGGGTTTCAGATGGATCCGGGTAAATTGTCGGCAATCCTCGACTGGCCCCTACCCCAAGGGCTTAAAGCCATCCAGAGGTTTCTAGGTTTTACCAACTATTATCGAAGGTTCATTAAAGACTTTTCGGCCTTGGTAGCTCCTCTCACGGCCATGACTAAGAAAGGGGTGGGAAATCAGAAGTGGACACCCCAGGCCAGGCAAGCCTTCGAGGCCCTCAAACAGGCATTCACGACTGCCCCTGTTCTCCGACATCCTGATCCAGCTCTGCCCTTCCAACTCGAGGTTGACGCCTCCGAACTCGGTCTTGGAGCAGTCTTGTCCCAAAGGCGGGCACCCGATAAACCTTTGCATCCATGCGGTTTCTATTCCCGGAAGTTGTCTCCGGCCGAGAGAAACTATGATATCGGTAATAGAGAGTTGTTAGCAGTTATTGCAGCCTTGGCAGAGTGGAGATACTTATTAGAGGGATCTACAGACCCAATCGTTATCATAACCGATCATAAGAATCTCACGTACATTGGAGACGCGAAACGATTGAACGCCAGACAAGCGAGATGGTCTTTGTTTCTTTCAAGTTTTAATTTCGTCCTCACGTATAGACCTGGGTCAAGAAACATTAAAGCAGATGCGTTATCTAGACAGTATGAATCCTATGAACATAACATTCAGGATCAACATCCCATTGTACCTCAGGAGAGGATTATAGCCTCTACCACGATTAGTGTCTCGTCCCCTCTGATGATCCGATTGCAGACTGTGCAAGATAAGGCTCCGGGGGGGAGGCCTCCCGCGAAGCTCTTTGTACCTGAGAAGGAAAGAGAAGAAGTCCTTAAGATTTACCATGACAATAAAACCTCTGGGCACATGGGGATCACCAAAACAGTGGCTAGCATCCGAAAACTGCTGTGGTGGCCCACGATGCGCCGGGATATTAAAGATTACGTAGCCGTGTGCGAGGTATGCACAAGAAATAAGAGTCCTAAGACAGCGCCCATTGGTTTACTCCAGCCCCTGCCTATCCCCGAACGACCATGGTCGCAGATAGCCATGGATTTTATAGTAGAGTTACCCGAGTCCAGAGGGAATACTGTTATACTCACGATTATAGATCGCTTTTCCAAAATGGGTCACTATGTTCCTCTTAGGAAACTACCGTCAGCAGCCGAGCTGGTGCCCATTTTCATCGCCAATGTGGTCCGCATACACGGTATCCCTCTTGGGATTGTTTCTGATAGGGGGACCCAGTTTGTCTCCAGATTCTGGAGGGGGTTCTGCAAGAATGTGGGAATAGACCTGTCCTTCTCCTCGGCCTATCACCCCCAAACGAACGGAGCAGCAGAAAGGGCCAATCAAAATGTTGAGAAGTATCTCAGGTGTTTCATATCTGAACGACAGGATAATTGGTCAGACCTGCTACCTTGGGCCGAGTATGCCCTAAACAGTGCCGTGAGTGAAGCCAGTGGTCATTCCCCTTTCTTCACGGTTTACGGATTTGATCCTCCCGTGCTTCCCACTGCATTTCCTGATACCGCGATTCCTGCTCTGGATGAGCACTTGGCGTCATTGACTGAGACCTGGGGGAGGGTTAAACAGGCACTGGAGAGGAGCAGTATTGTCCAGAAAACGAAGGCCGATAGACGTAGGGGACCAGCACCTGTGTATCAAGTCGGGGACAGGGTTTGGCTTTCTTCGCGGAACGTTAAGCTCTTAGTACCATCGATGAAACTAGCCCCCAGATACATAGGCCCTTACAAGGTACTGCGGCGACTCAGCCCGGTTTCCTATGCCTTGGCACTGCCCTCCCATATCAGGATACACAACGTTTTCCACGTGAGTCTGTTGAAGCCACTGTTGTGTAATCGTTACTCCAGGGTCCGTGCTCCTCCGCCTCCTGTCTCTGTGGAGGGCGAAGAGGAGTTTGAGGTGCAGGCCATTCTGGACGCCAGGAGGTCTAGGGGGGGCCTGTACTACTTGGTTGACTGGGTGGGCTACGGTCCTGAGGATCGCTCCTGGCTGCCGGCTGCCGAGGTCCATGCCCCTCGGTTAGTGAAGGCCTTCTATTTGGCTCATCCCCATGCCCCTGGGGGTCGTCCAGTGGCCGCCCGTTGAGGGGGGGTTCTGTCACGTACCCCCGTTCCGGCGGCGCCTGGCAGCAGCGTCCTCGCTGCTCGCTGGCCAGGCGCCGAGTAAATAGCGCCGGTCGCTTCCGCACACGTGGGACGCCGGGAGGCGGGGCCTCGCGTGATGACGCGGACCCGCCGGGTTTAAAACCCAGCTTCTCCACTATGCCAGTGCCCTGACGTGGTAGTTACTTCCCGCAGAGCTCTTGTGCGTTTCTGGCTAAGAATTATTCTGTGTATCGACCCCTGGCATTGGCAAAACGACTATTCTGTGTATCGACCCCTGGCATTGGCAAAACGACTATTCTGTGTATCGACCCCTGGCATTGGCAAAACGACTATTCTGTGTATCGACCCCTGGCATTGGCAAAACGACTATTCTGTGTATTGACCCCTGGCTTTGGCGAACGAACCATTCCGTGTATTGACCCCTGGCATTCGCAAGCGACCATTCTGTGTCTCGACCCCTGGCATTTGTATCACTCCTCTATTCTGGTACGGAGGTCAGTCTGTGTGGCACCCTAAGCACATCAGACCACCCCTTGTATTTTGTATGTGCTCTGTACTGCCATCCTAGCAATCTGTCTAGACGTGCCGACCACTCTAAGGATCGGAAGGGTAGAGAGTGTCCTGTCTCAAGGGACTACTAGTCAGAGAGTAGAGGGATTCGTGACGTCTCTTTTTGTATGTGCTCTGTACTGCCATCCTAGTAGTCTGTCTAGACGTGCCGACCACTCTAAGGATCGGAAGGTTAGAGAGAGACCTGCGTATAGGGACCAACACTATAGTAATCAGGGGGATCCGTGACAGCTGCGGAGAGTAGACCCAGGAGGTGAGGTAACCATCTCAGAGAGAATTCTTCTGCAGATAGAAGACATCTGATTTCTCTGTGAATCAGCTGAACTTTAGCTGAAGGCAGAGAAAGAGACATCTCCATCGTAGTTACGGTGACGCCTAGAAATTCGATTGACTGTGTCGGTGTAAGGACCGATATTTTATAGTTTATCGGGATTGTCAGATAAGCGTCTTTCAGTTTATTTTGACCCTCCAATCTTGCGGAGATAAAACTCCTTTTAATGATGGAATGTCTTCCCTTTTGAAATGATTGTACACAACGTACTCGTTTAGGTGTTCTTTTTCCATATTGATACTGGGCGGAATTCTCCGCTTTGGGATGTTGGTGTGAAATTATACTCACCAAAAATCCTGATCTTCTCGAACCCCTGTAACCACTTTGACGGTGAAATTCTGGTCCATTGTGGAATAAAAGGTGGGGTCCTTTTGGGGCTCTAGTAAAGAGGGTTTAAAGGAGCCACTTGAGGTGGAATAAGGTTTGACGAAAAAATCTATTTGAGGAAAGCTTTCCTGACATTAGCCTTTATTTTACCTGTGGTCAAGAAGGACCTTGTATATTCGGTCATCTCCTTGAAGATGTCTTCTCCAAATAACTGACCCTCAGCGCTGGGACCAGGCTCATTATTATTATTATCATTTATTTAGCACCAACAGTTTATTATGCGCTAAGGTCGCCACTTTAGGGTGGATCCTGAGGAGAATTGAGCGTCTCCTTTTCGCTCGATAAAGTTGTGTTATGTTACCAAAAACACAGACTAATCTCTGTACTCGGCCCCTGTGTTCAAACAGGACTGGTTTTCATTAGTGAGGAAAAACCTCAATCGAATCCATTAATTTTACCAATGGACCTACAAATCAAACACTTTATCATGACACCCCTTAAGGTGGCCTCTACTCCCCTTTTTCGGGACCAATTTGACTGGTTAAGGATGTGAATAATTTCGGGATCTAACTCGGGGTTACATTAAGCTTATGTGACAAAGTTGGGGCTGGACACTCAGCCCTCAAATACTTCTGGTTTGTTTATCCATTGACATACGGATATGCTGTTCTATATAACCAGCCACATGCTCTATGTGTGTCCATTCCACTGACCGGGGATGTTTTAATTGCTCTGGTACAAACATTGAATTTCTTACAGCATCTACCGGATCAATAAGCGGTTTTTAGAATCAGTGGAATCAGGTGAGGAAACTGAATGTGAGGCCTCAGGAGAGGAGACCGGATCGTACTCCGGCTCAGAGGAATTCACCTCAGAATCTGACATTGCTTCCTCTCTAGAATGTTCTGAGGAGCTGCCGGTATCTTTGCGCCTCTAGCGCGCTTCCTCTTTCTTTGTCAGCCGGAGTTAACTGGTTCCTTTTTTCGTCACAGTGATGTGCTGTGGAAATTCATTACAAGTACGGGTAGACGTAGGTTTTATGAGGGATATTTTTTGGGAGTTGCTCTTCTCCCTCATTGAAGTCTCAGGGACCTCATTATCCTGTCAGGAATCACTAGATAAAAATCTATCTGAAGTTGGGGAAATTATAAATGAACGTCTGGCTGAGAGATTCTCTAGACATTTTAACCATATTATACTCCAAGTATGAGGGAAAAGCCGACAGAGCTGGAATAAGGGCATCTGCTGGATTATTTGTCTGGGCACAGGTAAAAGGGCACCTGGGGTAACTGTCAGGGTCGGGTTAGATATGTCGTCACTATTTAATTAATTTTTAATTAATGCTTGGAACAAAACTTGTGACTGACTGGGAGACCAGGTTCGTCTATGGTTCGTATAGCTGGGCACAAAATATGATGCCTATCTATGTTAGATATATAGGTGATATCTTCTTCATTTGGAGGGATGGTGAACAGGATTTATTTATTTATTTATTTATAAAGGATTTTACCAGGAAGGATACATTGAGATTTCTCTCGTTTTCAAGTATGTCCTGGGTTCAAGAACATTGAAGTGTTACAGAAATACAAAGTAATACAATGCAAGATATTAAAAAAAAAAAAAACAACACAAATATACAGATTAACAGAAAAATATGTAGGAAATATAGTCACTAGGTTACATGTTTACAGGTGCATTCTGTATATAGTCACCGTGTTACATGTTTACAGGTGCATTCTGTATATAGTCACTGTGTTACATGTTTACAGGTGCATTCTGTATTGAGGTATGTTAGTAAGGAGCTTTTGAGTGACTTAAGACTGGGGGAAGATTTGACGGTGTCTGGGAGGTTATTCCATATTTGCGGTGCTCTGTAGGAAAATGAGGACCGAGCCACTTTCTTTTTGTATTGTGGTATAGCAAGTAAGGTGCTGGTCCGGGATCGGAGGTTATAGGATGAGGGAGCTGCTGGGGGAAGCAGTCTATTCAGGTAGGGTGGCCGCTTCCCACCCAGAGATGCTCTTAAACACCAGGCTGGAATGTTGAAGGGTGCGTCTAGATTCCAGCGACGGCCAGTTTAGCTCTTTTAACATGTCACAATGGTGGGTTATGTAGTTACATTGTAGCGCAAAGCGGCAGAATGAGTTATACAATGTAGTAAGTTTATGAAGGTGTGTTTGCGGGGCGGCTGCATACACTACATCTCGGTAATCAATAGCCGGCATAAGCATTTGCTGTACAATCTGCTTTCTTACCGCAGGACTCAGGCAGGATTTGTTTCTGTACAGGGCACCTAGTTTGGGGTAAAGTTTAGATGAGCGTTTTTCGATGTGGGGCCAAAGCATAGATTAGGGTCCAACCACATACCTAGATATTTGAGAGAAGTGACTGTGGTCAGCATGCCATTTGATTTTGTCCCAACACATAGATGGGGATTTTGCAATTTGTGTAGTTTAGGTGCTGTTCCAAAGAGCATCGTTACAGTTTTGTCAATATTTAAAAAAAGTTTGTTGTTTTTGATCCACTTTTCTACCTCTGTGAATTGTTCTTGCAGCACGGCCTCCAGCTGCGGGAGATTTGGTTTGCTGGTATAGATCACAGTGTCGTCTGCGTACATGTGTACAGTTGAGGCTTTGCAGACGTTGGGCAGATCATTTATGAATATTGTGAATAGCAGGGGGCCTAGTATTGAGCCTTGGGGTACACCGCACGTGACTGGGAGCGGGAGGGAGGAGCTGCCAGAAATTGACACATATTGTGATCGGTCGGATACATATGATTGAAACCAGGTTAGCGTGCGATCACCAATGCCAGAGTTTTTAAGTTTTTCTAACAAGATGCCATGGTCTACCGTGTCAAAGGCCTTGGCAAAATCAAGGAAGATGGCTCCAGTTAGGTTTCCTTGTTCCATCCCAGCTTGGATATCATTGCAGACTTTTAAAAGGGCGGTTGTAGTTGAGTGATTTGGACGAAAGCCTGAATGATCCGGGGTTAAGTAGTTCCAATATTGATAATAATCACGTAATTGTGTGTAGACACATTTTTCCAAGACTTTTGACATTACAGGGAGTAACGATATCGGACGGTAGTTGGATACCAAAGTACTGTCACCACTTTTATGGATAGGTACCACTCTCGCCGTCTTCCAGAGTTTGGGTATGTATCCAGTCGCCAGTGACTCATATATTAGGGTTGCGACAGGATTTGCAATTGCTGGCGCACTGATTTTCAGCAGCATTGCTGGTATTTGATCAGGTCCAGACTGGTATTTCATTTTTTGCTTACGGAGAAGTTTAGTAATGACACTGACAGGCACTGGTCTAAAACTGAATTCCTGTCTGATACAGGGACTTTGCACAGTTGGGGGGGGCCTGACCTGCATGAGGCCTCTCTGATTGCATGTCATTTCCTAGCTTGGCAATCAAAGTGGTGGCACATCCAACAAAATAATCATTAAAGGCATTTGCTACATCTAGGGGGTGTTGCGGGGTTTGGTTGTTTACTTTGACAGCAGCTGGCTGGGAGTGGACTGGGGGTGCTTGTATGTTACTTATGGTTCTCCAAAAGTTTCTAGGGTTTGATATGTTATTGTTTAGATTTTCATTGAAGTAATGGGCTTTGGCCATTTTTGTTTGTTTTGTGCATTCATTCCGGCATTTTCGGTATTCGTAGTGATCGTTCATGGAACCAGTACTCTTGAAATTTGACCACCGTGAATCTCTAAGCTGGTACATTAGTGTAAGATCAGCTGTAACCCAGGGGAGATGAGTCCCTTTTACTCGCACTTTACGCAGCGGGGCATGGGAATTCCAGACTTGCAGGAGCTCAGACTGAAAGTATTCAACTGCACAGTCTAGGTCTGGGATTAGTTTTAGCCTGTACCAGGGGAGCTGTTTGATATCACTTAGGAAGGATTCAAGAATAAATTTCTTGAAAGACCTGGTGGTTATTACCTTTGGGGGAGATTTCAAGGCCTTAATTTTGCGCACGCAGTACACTAGACAATGGTCACTAAAGCTATTAGCAAGAACGCCTGCCTCCTGTATTCCATCAGGAGATGAGGAGAAAATCCAGTCCAACAAGGTATGGTTAGGGCTTTTCATATTAATGCGAGTGGGGGAGGAGATTAATTGAGTTAGCTGCAAAGTTTTAAACAGTGAGCAGTGTTTATTGTTTTTAGGATTTAGCCAATCTGTATTAAAATCGCCGAGGACCAGTAGTTCACTTTTTTGGTTTTGGGCAAGTAGGTTATTAAGGATTTGAGATATGTCAGAGAGGGAGTACACTGGAGAGCTTGGTGGACGATAGAACTCAGCAACAATGATTGATCTCCTTCCTTGAAAATCCTAGATAATCCTGAATGGGGAATTAAACTCGAAAAGAAATGGAGTAAGGAAAGTATAACCTTTTCGGATCTGGATATATATATATATCTAGGGAGAAAAAGTAAAAACAAAAACCCATTTTAAGGAGGTCGATACCAACACCTATATTGAGCGAGATAGTTGTCACAGTCCTGTTTGGCTCGATGTGGTTCCTTTTTTTTTTTTTTTTTTAATTCTTTATTTAGAGAATTATACATAACAAGAAATTCACAAAATCAAACGTAGAAAAAGACAGCCGTCTAGGGCTGGCCAAACTAACTACGGTCAGCCAGTCAGATAATGTAAGATGCAAGTAGTAACAGGTCAATAAGGGAATAATAAAAACAAAAAACAAAAAGCAAGAAGTCCCAACCTCAGTGAAGGAGGAAAACACAAAAGAAACACATAAGCATGTAGGACTATCAACGTAAATGCCATAAATTGTCCTGATAAATTATACTCAGAGCTTATCTATAGACCAGTGACACGTAAACAGAGAAGAAAAAAGCTGGGGGGGGTAAACAATATCGCTCAGGTCTCAGTCTGGCTGAAGTTCCGGAGGGTCCGGCGAGATGCCCGCCGCTTCAAGGTCGGACCAGGCGATTTCAGGATCAGTGATGGTGTAGGGGACATTATTATGTGTCACCACCAATGCTCCCGCCAAGCCCCACCGATAACGGATCCCCCTCCGACGAAGAACCGCAGTCACAGGACGGAACCGCCTGCGAGCAAGCAGAGTCTGGAATGGAAGGTCGTGATACAAAGCCAACGTGGAGCCCTCAAATTTCACTGGATCTCTTGCGCCAGGAGCAGACATAAGCTTGACCTTAAATGCTACGTCACGAAAGGCCACCACGACATCACGGGGTGTCCCCTTCAAAAGCGCCGCAGGTTTCCGAACCCTGAATACCGATCCGATCACATCTGGCTTGTCAGGAGGGAGTCCCGCCATCCGAAGGGCCAAACGAGACACATAAGCTGGGAGTTCATCCGACGACACAGAGTCCGGGATGCCTCGGACCCTGATGTTACGACGGCGGTGTCTTGTTTCCAGCATCTCCACAGAGCGGGACAAAAGCTCAACCTGGGATCTTAGACCAGCGACCTGTCCCAACAGGTGAGTATGTTCCGATAGCACTGTAGAAGTCGTCGCCTGCACTGCTGTCACCTGCGCACGGATTGTTGCAACCTCCTCCCGAACCGCCGCCACTTCAGGTTTCCACACCCCCCGGATCTCCCGGAGTTCGTCCAGGAAACTCCGAAGGTCTCTTTTCGTAAGAGGAAGATCATCATCCTCCTCCTGCCGTCGTTCCTCAGGCTGTGTCATACGGGTTTCGAGTGAGGTCGCTCTCGTTTGTTGCGTTTGGGCACCCGGACTCAAAACGTCCTGTCGTAATGAAGCCACACTACTGCTGGCTAAAAGCTGGTGTTCCTCAGCCGAATCCCTGTCAGAGAGGCCACCAGCAGTAAGTGAGGCACTCAAAGACGCCGTCAGCGCTGCTTTTTGTTTCTTTTGCGCCCTTTTTTTTGCTGCTGCAGATAGTGGTTGGGAGTCTGGTGTCCGAGATTGTGGGGAGATCCAGGTCATCGCAGAGCTACCACCCGAGTGCCAGGGGTCCTCTTCATCTTCCGAAAAGTCATAGCCCGGGGGGAGGGAGGAGGAGATCGCATCTCCCTTCGAAGTGGACCCACCTCTCATGGAGTCCCGAATGTCCCTCTGTCTGGACCCCAGCTTCTGTGAGCGACCGGTGGGCATGTCACCAAAAGCGCAGGCACAAAGAAGAAGAGCGGTAAGAGGTCTCAGAAATCTCCTTCCAGGCTTCTAAAATGGCCGCTAGTACTAGGCCCCGATTGTGCTTCGGGGGTTAATCCACTCCGGAGCGTCAATTTCGGGGGGTAAGGCAAACTCACCAAGTCCCCCAGTGCCCCCAGAGACCGTAGAGCGTTTCTCAAGTGCGAGCAAGCGGCGGAAATAACTTTAAAAACCGTGTTTATCACGGAGCTCCTTCAACATGCAGCCGCTCGCTTCCTCAGCTAGCTCCGCCCTCTCGATGTGGTTCCAAAGAGCCAATTTTTAGGAATAAGGAGGAATTGTTCTGATGAGAATATCTGTGATGAACAAATAGAACGATTAAAAGAAGATTTTTGGGAAAAAGGCTATAAATAAATCAAAATTGGAACAATAGATGAGGTAAAAAAGAAAGATGGTGGCGCCTTACTACTATATAGAAGAATAAGAAAAAGAAAAGGAATTTGGCACAAGTACCATTAATTTTTGATTTTAATACTGAAGTGAAAAAAATGAAGAAAAGTATAAGTAAACCCTGGCATATTCTTAAACGAGATGAGGAGCTGGACAACATTATAGAAGATCATCTACGGATAATATTCAGAGAAAACCAAGCTGGAGAAAAATAAGATCCAGAAAAAAGCCAATATGTTCTATAGTTGTAGACAATGTTTGTCCTGTAGGTCAATGGGAAGGAAAAAAATCTATAACTAAAAAATGTTTAAATAAAAAAAGCGGTAAAGAAGTTTTTATTAAGGATGTTTTAACATGTTGTTTAAAGAACGTGATTTATATCTTAGAATCCCATGTGGCCTTTACTATATTGGGAGAAGCAGCAGAGCATTGAATGTGCCGATCTCAGAACACGGAAGGAAACACTCGGTCTCAGAGCATTTTAGGGTAAAACATAATGGATCCCCAATAGGTTTAAAAATTCACAGCCCTAAAAAAAGCCAACAATAGGGATAGAGGGGAAAGTATGACGACCACATTGGGTAAAGAAGAAATGAGACACATATATGAATGGGGTACGAGTAAATCGATGGACCAACCACCGTATGAAGGGCTAAATAGAATAGGATAGTGATTAAACACTGAATAAGATTGTATATCAAATCCCCTTGCGAGGAAAAAAACCTATTACCTAAATAAAACATATATTTTATTGAATACAATTAAAAAATTAGAAGTAGTTGTCAAATTAGAACACAATTATTTATTTAAATTAAACCTCAGACCCACGTAATATTGTCAGTGAATTGGAAAAATTGAGAAAGGATTGTGGATATATAACCTACTCAAGTAAATGGTGCGTCCACCAATGACAATATTAACGCGTGTTACAAAAAGGATAGATAATAACCAGAATCAGACATATCGCATCAGTAGAATTGGTTGAGGAAGAAAATATCTTCTCACAAATATCACATCTGACAAAACACTGGATAGAATCCCCTGCACCTTTAAGGAAGGGGGACATGACTGATGGCCTGGGCCGGATGGTCAGATAAGAAATGTGGAGCCATTGGTCATACGTGTGCAACATTGTTTCACTTACCTATATATGCATCTGTGGGGGGTGGGTTCCGTCTCTTTGTTCCCTGCCAGCTTCAACTGTGCATCAAGGAGATTCTGTGAGCGAGAAGAAAACGTGGTGATTAGTTGGTGATTAGTTTGGTGATCTGTTCTGCTGTTATGGCTTCTACTTCGCTGGATGCTTTGCTGGATCAGTTGAGAGAACATGCTGCTGCTCGTGGTGCAACTCTGCAGGATCTACTACAGGATGCGTTGGTGCCAGCACGTGAGCAGTCTCCTGAGGATGCGGGGGAGCTTCGACAATGGCGGAGAGAGCGGCCTTCCAGACCTCCGGTTCGGCTGAGTCCTAGTCCCCCCAGGCTTCGTGGAGCCCTGCAGCAGGATGGTGGCGTGGATGGGCCTGATGCTGATTCTCAGACGTCTGAGGGATCGATGGTCCAGGATACGCCGCCAAGGGAGCTGCGGTCTGGCCTACGGAGGAGGGTGAGCATAGGGAGCGCTGTGGTGTTTCCACCTTTATTTACAGATGCGGCTGGTGGAGAGAGTCGGCGGGCTGATGGTGTGGACCCGGCTGCGAGTGAGCGGCGTGAGACCCCCCTCCGTACCGGTCAAGATGGCCATCGGCTGCAGCGCTCAAGGAGCCCTCGAGGAGCTGCGGCGCTTCCGGTGGCCGGAAGGAGAATGACGCAGAGGTCTGAGTCCGCCCCCAAGCCCCCTCCTGCTCGATGCAGGGCTGTGACGTCACGATCGAAGCGACGGGCACGCCCACAAGATGGCGGCGCCCATGCTGGCGACGGAAATGCGGGAAAGCGAGCGTTTTCGGCGGGTGCTGCATCTGCTTCTTCACCTGTGGTGGCTGTGGATCGACCGGCGCCAGGATCAGCTGCTTCTGGAGGTCGGTCAGTGGCTCGTGGGGCCCGTAATCAGCTCTCTCCTGCTGGGATTGGCTTGGAGTCCAGGTCTGGGGATCTTCGGGATGCAAGGAGGTCGGCTGGTCGTGGGGTTCCAGGGCGCCCATCACCGGACCCGTTGATTCCTGCTGTTCCGGTGGCTCCGGGAAGATCATCCCTTCTGGTGGCACGTGAGTCTGATCTTGTTGGTGCGGTTACTGGCTCGTGGGGTCGTTCGGACACTGCTGCCTCAGGTAGGATGGAGGGGTTAACAACGGAGTTCATGGAAACCCTGGTTGTGGCTCTCAAGCAGTGGCAGGATGGGGCATCGGCAGTGTCGCACGCGGCTGCATCAGGATCCCCTGCGGGTGTTGCTTTGGCCGGGGGCGCAGCGCCGGTGCTTGCTGTTGCGTCGGCTGCTTTAGGGGTCCCTGATACGGCTCCCTCGGTGAGTCTTCCTCTGGCCCCAGCTCCGGTTCCAGCCCCTGCGGTGCTTGGCGCAGCATTACCAATTGCAGTGCATGCCCCGGTTTCTGCTGCGGCTGTGGTTTTGGCTCCTGCGGCTTTGAGCGGTCCTGCAACGCCGGTTAGTGGGGCTCCGGTGCCTGGTGCGGTTGGTGCGGAGGTTCGCTCTTATGGGGCGTGTGATTTGTCTCCGCTGGGCTTGACTGTCTCTGCAGGAGTGCAGGAGAAGATTTGGAAGGGGGAGTACGTGGACGTGCTCACTTTGATTTCTCCGGATAGGGAGACGGTTGATCGTCCAAAGCGTATGGATCCTTTACCGGGGGACAAGGATAAAGAAAAAGTGAAGCCATTGCCTCAGACATTCGGCAATTGGCTTCAGGGTTTTTTGGCTTATAGTGCGATTTTATGCGAGCGATTTCCGGAGCGTGGCATGGCTTTATTTTCTTACTTGGATCTGATTTGGGGGGCTTACAAAATTTACGGGGGGCTTTGCTGGTTTAAATATGACCAACAGTTTCGTCAGAAGATGGCGGTTCGGCCCGGGCTCCGTTTTGATTTGCAGGACACCAATCTGTGGCTGCTGCTTATGACGCCAAACCGTCCAGTGGTGTCACCCTTTCCTGGATCCGCGGTGCCCAGAACCCCAGGAGCGCCAGCGGGTACCGGAAAGGGGTGGTGCTGGCTTTTCAATGAGTCCCAGTGCCGTTGGGCCGCTAATTGCCATTTCAAACATGAGTGTTCTTCCTGTGGGGGATCCCCCCCGGCATTTCGATGCTTTAGAAAGGGACATGGCGCGGCCTTTAGGGCTCCAGGTCGGGGTAAGCCTGATAGAAGGGATCACCCCAGTGATGGTTCGGGCTATGGTTCCTTGGCTAGACAGGTACCCCAATAGACGATGCGCTGAGTTATTGTTTGATGGTTTTCGTGACGGTTTTGTTATTCCGCATGTGGCGTCGGATTTTCCTCAATTTTCTCAAAATATAATGTCTGCGCGTCAGCAAGGCGAGGTTGTGGCGGACAAGTTGGCTAAGGAGGTTCGGTTGGGTCGGATGGTGGGTCCTTTTGCGGAACTCCCCTTTTCTAATCTTCGGGTGTCTCCGTTGGGCATTGTGCCCAAGAGGGAGGAGGGTAAGTTCCACATGATCCACCATCTTTCCTACCCGGCCGGTCTTTCTGTTAATGACGGTATTGGAAAGGAGGGATGTCGCGTGCGATATTCTTCTTTTGACGAGGCATTGCAGATTGTGCGGGAGGCTGGTCCTGGTTGTTTGTTGGCTAAAGCGGACATTGAGTCAGCGTTTCGTTTGCTGCCAATTCGACCGGACTGCTATCATTTGCTGGGGTGTTCCTTTCATGGGGGTTTTTACTACGACCGTTGTCTGCCAATGGGCTGCTCGATCTCTTGCTATTATTTTGAATTGTTTTCTTCCTTTTTGCACTGGGTGGTGTGTCGGCGCGCTGGTCGGAATTCGGTGGTCCATTATTTGGATGATTTCCTGTTTGTGGGACCGGCGGATTCCGGCGACTGCGCCGCGCTGCTGCAGATTTTCCGTGAGGTTGCAGGAGAGTTTGGTGTGCCGTTGGCTGAGGAGAAGACGGAGGGCCCGGTTCAATCGCTTGCATTTTTGGGCATTGAGATCGATACCGTCCTCCGTGTTTTCCGTTTGCCGGTCGACAAAATCCAGACCTTTTGTTGCGGTTGGTGGGGAGGGCGCAAGGGGTTGCGAAAATGCGGCTTTCAGAGATTCAGTCGCTATTAGGTCACCTGACATTTGCGTGCCGGGTGATGCCAATGGGCCGGGCTTTTTGTCGCAGGTTGTCTCTGGCTACCGCCAGGGTACGCGCACCCCACCACTTTGTTCGCATCTCTTTGTTCGCAGTGCTTTGAAGGCGGACTTGGTGGTGTGGCAATCCTTCTTGCTGCAGTACAATGGGCTGACGTATTGGCAAGAGGCGGACGAGGACAATCATTCCCTCGAGCTTTTTGCTGATGCGTCTGGGGCGCATGGCTTTGGAGTGTACTTCCAGGGCGCTTGGTGTGCCGAAGCGTGGCCCCCGCATTGGGCGGCGTCTGAATTGGTGAGGAATCTCACGTTTTTGGAACTTTTTCCATTGATTGTGGCCCTGGAGCTGTGGGGGGAGCGTGTGGCTAATAGGTGGGTGGTGTTCTGGACGGACAACCTGGGCGTGGTGCAGGTGGTGAATCGTTCGTCGTCTGGTTCCCCTCCCGTCTTGCCTCTTTTGCGACACCTGGTGCTGCGTTGTCTAGAGCGAAATGTATGGTTGCGGGCTCGACATGTGCCGGGTGTTCAGAACGTGATTGCTGATGCTCTCTCCCGGTTCCAGTGGGACCGTTTTTGGCAGGTGGCTCCGGGGGCAGCGAGGGCTGCGACACCCTCTGAGCCACCCTCTGTGGCTCTGGACCCTCGCTTTGCCGGGCTGAGAATGTTGCTGGCGGACTCTTTGTCGGGAGCATCGTGGACTGCCTACTCTCAGGTCTGGCGGAGGTGGGGGTTGGTGGCACAGGGGGAACGGGGTTGGCATACGGCAGAGGATCGAAGGTGGGCCACCTTGATTTATTTCAATTCCCTCCGGAAGCAAGGGGGCTCTGGTTCGGGAGCGGCCAGAGTACTGACTGCCCTTTCATTTTTGGGCAAGGCGCTTGGGTGGGAGGATGTTGGTCGGGATTTCCTGCTTCGCAGAATTGTTTCGGGTTGGAGACGGACGGGATACCTGATGTTCGGCGCCCAGTTTCTGGCTCCATGTTTTTGGATTTGTTGGAGGTTTTAAGTGGGGTCTGTCGCGATCTTTTTGAAGCGCGATTATTTCGGGTGGCGTTTGCCTTCGCTTTTTATGGGGCTTTGAGGGTGGGTGAGCTGGTTGCTCCTAACTCTCGGACCCATTCTGCCTTGCGCTTTGCGCATGTCTCGGTGGCTGCCGCTCAGGTGCGGGTTTTGATTGCCAGGTCCAAGACGGATCAGTTGGGTAGGGGTGTGCTGATTACGTTGGATGCAGTTGGGGGGATCGGGTGTCCTTTGAGCCTCACGCGGGAGTATTTAGCGGTTAGTCCAGATTTGACTGACTCCTTTTTGATTCACCTTAATGGGGTTCCTTTGACCCGGTATCAATTTTCGGCTGTTTTCAAGTAATGCGTACAAGTGTTGGGTTACGACCCGGGATTGTTTGCCTCCCATTCTTTTCGGATTGGCGCGGCGACGGTGGCTGCGGGCGTGGGCGCGTCGGACGGCATGATTCGTCGGTTGGGCAGGTGGCGATCGGATCGATTTCGATCGTATGTTCGTCCTAATTTTTTTATAATTTCAGGTACTTCCCCGCAGTTGGTCTTGATATTGGGTCATTCCTTCGTGCATTGGGCGGCCGTGCGGGCTGAACAACGGCCGCATGGCAGGAACCTTGGTTTTTCAACGGAAGTGGTGGAGATTTGCTGGTTGGGTATCCGGGGTTTGCTTTGGGCTCGGGTGTCGAAGGAATGTGATATTTTGGCAGGGAAGGTTCCCAGGGAGGTTATTTTGGTTGTTCATGCGGGGGGGAATGATTTGGGGATTGTTAGTTCTGTGGACCTGATTCGGGCTATGAAGCTGGATCTGGCCCGCTGTTTTGCTAAATTTGGTGGTTTGTCGCTGGTGTGGTCCGACATTATTTCTCGACCTCGTTGGGAGTAGATGGCGGCGCCATGGGCCATTGACAGGGCCAGGAAGAGGGTTAACAGGGAGGTTTCTAAATTTGTTCGGCAGTTAGGGGGGGTGGCGATCCGTCACAAGGAGTTGGAAGGCGACAATCGGAATGTGATTCGGGGGTGATGGGGTCCATTTGACGGACATTGGTTTGGATATATTTTTAACTGGTTTGATGTCGGGGATTGAGGAGGCGCTGTCTGCGGTGGGGCGCAGGGGCAGCCATTAGGAGACCATGGTGCCCCTGGCGTTGGTGTGGTTCCTGGACAGCGGTGCTTTAAAATGGTTAAGCCGCCTTTGGGTGAGGCATTAACGAGACGAGCCCCGACTGATCTCGGTCAGGCGGGGTGACGAGCTCCTGGTTTTGGATCGGTGAACTGCCTATTACATGGGTAATAGGGCGGATAACGGAGGAAAAGCACTGCTGGATTACATGGTGTAAATATTTAATAAAGCTGTGGCCGTTTCCAGTTAAGAAGGTGTTGTGTCTTCTTTATATTTAAGGGGTATGGGCAAGGAGGTCCCAGGTTTAAGCAGTCAAGCTAAATAGGATGTGAGTTGACCAATATCAACCAGTAATTAAATAAAACTCAAAGGGCAGTAATTGTATTAGCCCCCACTGGGTAAAATTAAAGGCTGACTGATAGATGGTAGCATGGAAGTATGGTCAACAACTAGCGAACTATCATTAGTGGGATGGATATAAATGGTTCAGACCAATTAATATACTGTAGATAACACATGAACAATAGGACGCCTATTCAGGCACGATTAAGGCTAGGGTCAAACGAAAGCATTTTTACACGCGAACGTAAAAAAGTGCGTCCAAACGAATTGACGTATTTTTTCACGGAGTGCACGAAAACGGTCATACGATGCGCAATTTTCGTGCGTGATTTTTTCAGATCGTCAATAAAACTCTTTTTGCGTCTGGACGTTATGTAGGCTGGACATTAGCAGTGTCTGACATCTGCTAATCACGCACACACGCCGCTATGCCGCAGCTGCGCACTCTGTACGTCCGTACTAGCGGTTCGGCGTTCTCGAAAAAATGCGTTCGTTTTCCACTTGCGTTGCGCGGCCGGACTTTCGTGCGACCGTACTTCGTATATTGGCCGTCATTGCCCGTCATCTGCTGTTAGAGCGGCCGTAATTATGTGCGCCAGAACGCACGTTAAAAGTGCGCTGGTCTGACCCCAGCCTAAATATCTCAAAAATATTGTTTGAATGTATGCACTTGGTGATCACAATTGGGAAAGACCACTAAACTCGCAAATCCCCTTGCGAGGAAAAAACCTATTACCTAAATAAAACATATTTTATTGAATACAATTAAAAAATTAGAAGTAGTTGTCAAATTAGAACACAATTATTTATTTAAATTAAACCTCAGACCCACGTAATATTGTCAGTGAATTGGAAAAATTGAGAAAGGATTGTGGATATATAACCTACTCAAGTAAATGGTGCGTCCACCAATGACAATATTAACGTGTGTTACATAAAGGATAGATAATAACCAGAATCAGACATATCGCATCAGTAGAATTGGTTGAGGAGGAAAATATCTTCTCACAAATATCACATCTGACAAAACACTGGATAGCTCAATAGGATGTGAGTTGACCAATATCAACCAGTAATTAAATAAAACTCAAAGGGCAGTAATTGTATTAGCCCCCACTGGGTAAAATTAAAGGCTGACTGATAGATGGTAGCATGGAAGTATGGTCAACAACTAGCGAACTATCATTAGTGGGATGGATATAAATGGTTCAGACCAATTAATATAGATAACACATGAACAATAGGACGCCTATTCAGGCACGATTAAATATCTCAAAAATATCGTTTGAATGTATGCACTTGGTGATCACAATTGGGAAAGACGACTAAACTCGATATTAAAGTTATGAACAATGATAAACGTGCAGATGCAACAGTTCATATCGCCCTCGGACACAGGATCTTCCTCAAAGACAGAAAAGGGGAGGGTTCCTAGTGGCGCAACAGTTCTTATATACAACAAATTACAGTGTTGTACTAATGGACCGTCAGACGTACATAAATCCTTACGGTTCGTGTATATGCAACTTTAGTCGTGCAAATTCAGAGCAAAGTGCTAGTGCCTCAGTTTATGCAGTATTAAAGTGCAACAGTGACAGATTAGGTGCATATATAATGCAAACTAGTGCAAATATATATATTGGTGCCGCAATAAGGAGTATATCCCAAGTCAGGGTGTTGTGACGTTCACATGGGGATATATACAACTTTATGCAGGATTGACTCTTAAGAGAAAAGTGCTAGTGCTGCAGTAAGTGTTACTATTTACACAATATTAAAGTGCAAACAGTGACAGCAGGTGTATAAAATACAGATAAGTGCAAATCTACAAATCAACGTTGTAGTAACTGATGTGGCTCGGGTCTAGATACTTGGTGTTTATTTATAGATGTATGGGTGACCTTACGCTGATTTCCCGTGCGTATTGGAGGTCTAGCGTCCTTAGTGTCTTTTTCCAGAGGTCCTAAATGGCAGAATATGCACCAAACGTGCTCTGCCGTGTGCTCGATGCAGCGGCTCCTCCTATAGCGTTGATTAACTCCACTCCAATGGGAGATAAAGAACGGGGGAGAGAGAAAAGATAATAATAGTGCAGCAACGTTTTATAACCAATGGACTGTCGTGTGTTCAATAATTGCGCACTTACAGGAACCAGAGCCGCTTATATCCGGGCTCTGGAGTGAAACGCCTTGTGTCAACTATAGGGTGACCACTGCCCTTCTTTAATGTATCGCCTTCACCTCAGATGGAGAAACATAAAAAAGAGAGGGTGCTCTCATAGCACAGCGTCAGTGGTTAGTGGCTTAATGTGATAGGGAGGGTTGGTTACACTCACCGATTTGGGAGCCTTATCTCTCCAGGCTCAACTGCTGTGCGTGCGGTGCTGCTTAATGGTGAGCGCCAAAACCTCTCTTAGCTGCTTCTTTAGGTACAGGTCACGGTGTCCACGATAGGCCTCACAGGTCTGTCCTGATCATTACTCCTGTATGCTTAGATCATAGTGTGTTCACTGTACCAATTACCAGCATAACGGTTTCTTTTGAATAACTCAGAGGCTGATGTATTTTTGCCAAATTGTGCGCTTCCAGTATTACGAACACATCCAGCCTCTCGCTCGTAATGACATACATGTTAAAACTGTGTTTGAATTAATACTGAGCAGTACAATTTCAACCGCAATTTAGTGGTTACTTACTACCAAGCGTAGCAGCTACGATAAGCTGTGTTTGTAAAGTGCATTCATTTTGATGTTTGAGTGATTGCAGACTAAACTCCCCTTTGAAGGTTTCATTATGGACCTAATGTGATCGTGGAGTTGAACGCTCTTAGCCATTCGTAAGGTGTGTTCACATCAACTCAATTTTTGTACCGACAATTTTGGTTACTGAGCGTCTTTGAGGAAGATCCTGTGTCCGAGGGCGATATGAACTGTTGCATCTGCACGTTTATCATTGTTCATAACTTTAATATCGAGTTTAGTCGTCTTTCCCAATTGTGATCACCAAGTGCATACATTCAAACGATATTTTTGAGATATTTAATCGTGCCTGAATAAGCATCCTATTGTTCATGTGTTATCTATACTATAATAGAATAAGCCTAAAACGTCCGTCGCCAAAACCCTACTGCGCATGCGCGACGGACATTTGAAAGCGGCCGTTAGAACACACAGGTAGCTGCGCGTGCCGGCCGCGTGAAAAAAAAAAAAAAAAAACGGCACGAGCCGCGTGCAGCTACCCGTGTGTTCTAACGGCCAGATGCCCGATCCTCCAGCGGTGACCGTCCTCCGGCTGCCGGCGGGCCTCAGGCTCAGGCGAGCCCCCGGCTCGGTTTGGGCCTACAGGCCCAAGCCGAGCCGGGGACTCGCCTAAGCCTAGAGGCCCGCCGAGCACCCAGCGGCAGCCGGAGGTGGTCACCGCTGGAGGATCGGGGCCGAAGTTCCCAAACAAACACCCCAAAATCGGCCCTGAGCTCCAGCGGAGACCTCCTCCGGCTGCCGCTGGCTGCTCGGCGGCCCTCTAGGCTTAGGCGAGCCCCCGGCTCGGTTTGGGCCTACAGGCCCAGCCGAGCCGGGGACTCGCCTAAGCCTAGAGGCCCGCCGAGCACCCAGCGGCAGCCGGAGAAGGTCACCGCTGGAGGATCGGGGCCGAAGTTCCCAAACAAACACCCCAAAATCGGCCCTGAGCTCCAGCGGAGACCTCCTCCGGCTGCCGCTGGCTGCTCGGCGGCCCTCTAGGCTTAGGCGAGCCCCCGGCTCGGTTTGGGCCTACAGGCCCAGCCGAGCCGGGGACTCGCCTAAGCCTAGAGGCCCGCCGAGCAGCCAGCGGCAGCCGGAGAAGGTCACCGCTGGAGGATCGGGGCCGAAGTTCCCAAACAAACACCCCAAAATCGGCCCTGAGCTCCAGCGGAGACCTCCTCCGGCTGCCGCTGGCTGCTCGGCGGCCCTCTAGGCTTAGGCGAGCCCCCGGCTCGGTTTGGGCCTACAGGCCCAGCCGAGCCGGGGACTCGCCTAAGCCTAGAGGCCCGCCGAGCACCAGCGGCAGCCGAGAAGGTCACCGCTGGAGGATCGGGGCCGAAGTTCCCAAACAAACACCCCAAAAATCGGCCTGAGCTCCAGCGGAGACCTCCTCCGGCTGCCGCTGGCTGCTCGGCGGCCCTCTAGGCTTAGGCGAGCCCCCGGCTCGGTTTGGGCTACAGGCCCAGCCGAGCCGGGGACTCGCCTAAGCCTAGAGGCCCGCCGAGCAGCCAGCGGCAGCCGGAGAAGGTCACCGCTGGAGGATCGGGGCCGAAGTTCCCAAACAAACACCCCAAAATCGGCCCTGAGCTCCAGCGGAGACCTCCTCCGGCTGCCGCTGGCTGCTCGGCGGCCCTCTAGGCTTAGGCGAGCCCCCGGCTCGGTTTGGGCCTACAGGCCCAGCCGAGCCGGGGACTCGCCTAAGCCTAGAGGCCCGCCGAGCAGCCAGCGGCAGCCGGAGAAGGTCACCGCTGGAGGATCGGGGCCGAAGTTCCCAAACAAACACACTCCAAAATCGGCCCTGAGCTCCAGCGGAGACCTCCTCCAGCTGCCGCTGGCTGCTCGGCGGGCCTCTAGGCTTAGGCGAGCCCCCGGCTTGGCTTGGGCCTACAGGCCCAGCCGAGCCGGGGACTCGCCTAAGCGTAGAGGCCGCCGAGCAGCCTGCTCGGCCGGAGGAGGTCACCGCTGGAGCTCAGGGCCGATGTTGCCTAACACATACTCACCGACATCGGCCCTTGGCTCCTCCAGCGATGGCGGTCCCGCTTGCAGCATCCTCTCTCCGTTGCTCGCCGGAATGACGTCACGAAAGCCTTTGACCCCGGGGTCCAAGGCTTTCGTGACGTCATCCTGGCGAGCAACGGAGGGAGGATGCTGGAAGCGGGACCGCCATCGCTGGAGGAGCAAGGGCCGATGTCGGTGAGTATGTGTGGAACCGGTGGAGGACTCGAGGCCGATGTAGGTGAGTATGTGCTCTACACACACACACACCCTGCTTGCTCGGCCGGTATCCAAGCTTAGGCGAGCCCCCGGCTTGGCTTGGGCCTAGAGGCCCTGCCGAGCCGGGGACTCGCCTGAGCACGGAGGCCGGTCGAGTTGCATGCTCGGGCGTCCTCCAGGCTCAGGCGAGTCCCCGGCTCGGCTGGGCCTCTAGGCCCACGCCAAGCCGGGGGCTCGCCTAAGCTTGGTCGGCATCCAGGCTCAGGCGAGCCCCCGGCTTGGCTTGGGCCTAGAGGCCCAGCCGAGCCAGGGACTCACCTGAGCCTGGAGGACGGCCGAGCATGCAACTCGACCGGCCTCCATGCTCAGGCGAGTCCCCGGCTCTGCTGGGCCTCTAGGCCCAAGCCGGGGGCTCGCCTAAGCTTGGATACCGGCCGAGTAAGCAGGGTGGGTGTGGAGAGCACATACTCACCTACATTAGCCCTGAGCTCCAGCGGTGACTGTCCTCCGGCTGTCGCAGGCTGCTCGGCCGGCCTCCAGGCTCAGGCGAGCCCCCGGCTTGGCTTGGGCCTACAGGCCCAGCCGAGCCGGGGGCTCGCCTAAGCCTGAAGGCCGGCCGAGCAGCCTACGACAGCCACCGCTGAGGCTCCGGGCCAATGTAGGGGGACACATACTCACCTACATCGGCCCTTAGCTCCTCCAGCGATGGCGGTCCCGCTTCCAGCGTCCTCTCTCGCTCCGTTGTTCGCCGGAATGACGTCACGAAAGCCTTTGACCCCGGGGGTCAAAGGCTTTCGTGACGTCATCCCGGCGACCAACGGAGCGAGAGAGGACGCTGGAAGCGGGACGCGGGACCGCCATCGCTGGAGGGCCGATGTAGGTGAGTATATCCACGAGCGGGGGGGCATATCCACGAGCGGGGGGCCATATCCACGAGCGGGGGGGCGATATCCACGAGCGGGGGGGGGCGATATCCACGAGCGGGGGGGGGCGATATCCACGAGCGGGGGGGGGCGATATCCACGAGCGGGGGGGGGGGGCGATATCCACGAGCGGGGGGGGCGATATCCACGAGCGGGGGGGCGATATCCACGAGCTGGGCCAATATCCACGTGCTGGGGCAGTATCAATCCACGTGCTGGGGCAGTATCCACGTGCTGGGGCAGTATCCACGAGCTGGCCCAATATCCACGAGCTGGGGGCAGTATCCACGTGCTGGGGGCAGTATCCACGTGCTGGGGGCAGTATCCACGTGCTGGGGCAGTATCCACGTGCTGGGGCAATATCCACGTGCTGGGCAGTATCAATCCACGTGCTGGGGCAGTATCCACGTGCTGGGGCAGTATCCACGAGCTGGCAATATCCACGAGCTGGGGGCAGTATCCACGTGCTGGGGGCAGTATCCACGTGCTGGGGCAGTATCCACGTGCTGGGGCAGTATCCACGTGCTGGGGCAATATCCACGTGCTGGGGCAGTATCAATCCACGTGCTGGGGCAGTATCCACGAGCTGGGGCAGTATCCACGTGCTGGGGCAGTATCAATCCACGTGCTGGGGCAGTATCCACGTGCTGGGGCAGTATCCACGAGCTGGCCCAATATCCACGAGCTGGGGGCAGTATCCACGTGCTGGGGGCAGTATCCACGTGCTGGGGGCAGTATCCACGTGCTGGGGGCAGTATCCACGTGCTGGGGCAATATCCACGTGCTGGGGCAGTATCAATCCACGTGCTGGGGCAGTATCCACGAGCTGGGGCAGTATCCACGTGCTGGGGCAGTATCCACTTGCTGGGCGCAATCCACGTGCTGGGGGCAGTAATCCACGAGCTGGGCCAATATCCACGAGCTGGGCCAATATCCACGTGCTGGGGGCAGTATCCACGTGCTGGGCCAATATCCACGTGCTGGGGCAGTATCCACGTGCTGGGGCAGTATCCACGTGCTGGGGCAGTATCCACGTGCTGGGTCAATATCCACGTGCTGGGCAGTATCCACGTGCTGGGTAATATCCACGTGCTGGGGCAGTATCAATCCACGTGCTGGGGCAGTATCCACGTGCTGGGCCAATATCCACGTGCTGGGGCAGTATCAATCCACGTGCTGGGGCAGTATCCACGTGCTGGGGCAGTATCCACGAGCTGGCCAATATCCACGAGCTGGGGGCAGTATCCACGTGCTGGGGGCAGTATCCACGTGCTGGGGCAGTATCCACGAGCTGGGCCAATATCCACGAGCTGGGGGCAGTAATCCACGTGTGCTGGGGCAGTATCCACGTGCTGGGGCAGTATCCACGTGCTGGGGGCAGTAATCCACGTGCTGGGCAATATCCACGTGCTGGGGCAGTATCAATCCACGTGCTGGGCAGTATCCACGAGCTGGGGCAGTATCCACGTGCTGGGGCAGTATCCACGTGCTGGGGCAATATCCACGTGCTGGGGCAGTATCCACGTGCTGGGGCAATATCCACGTGCTGGGGCAGTATCCACGTGCTGGGCAGTATCCACGTGCTGGGTCAATATCCACGTGCTGGGGCAGTATCAATCCACGTGCTGGGGCAGTATCCACGAGCTGGGCAGTATCCACGAGCTGGGGCAGTATCCACGTGCTGCGGCAATATCCACGTGCTGGGGCAATATCCACGTGCTGGGGCAGTATCCACGTGCTGGGGCAGTATCCACGTGCTGGGGCAATATCCACGTGCTGGGGCAGTATCCACGTGCTGGGGCAGTATCCACGTGCTGGGGCAATATCCACGTGCTTGGGGCAGTATCCACGAGCTGGGCCAATATCCACGAGCTGGGGCAGTATCCACGTGCTGGGGGCAGTATCCACGTGCTGGGGCAGTATCCACGAGCTGGGCCAATATCCACGAGCTGGGGGCAGTATCCACGTGCTGGGGGCAGTATCCACGTGCTGGGGCAGTATCCACGTGCTGGGGCAGTATCCACGTGCTGGGGCAATATCCACGTGCTGGGGCAGTATCAATCCACGTGCTGGGGCAGTATCCACGAGCTGGGGCAGTATCCACGTGCTGGGGCAGTATCCACGTGCTGGGGCAATATCCACGTGCTGGGGCAGTATCCACGTGCTGGGGCAATATCCACGTGCTGGGGCAGTATCCACGTGCTGGGGCAGTATCCACGTGCTGGGTCAATATCCACGTGCTGGGGCAGTATCAATCCACGTGCTGGGGCAGTATCCACGAGCTGGGGCAGTATCCACGAGCTGGGGCAGTATCCACGTGCTGCGGCAATATCCACGTGCTGGGGCAATATCCACGTGCTGGGGCAGTATCCACGTGCTGGGGCAGTATCCACGTGCTGGGGCAATATCCACGTGCTGGGGCAGTATCCACGTGCTGGGGCAGTATCCACGTGCTGGGGCAGTATCCACGTGCTGGGGCAGTATCCACGTTCTGGGCAGTATCCACGTGCTGGGGCAATATCCACGTGCTGGGGCAGTATCCACGTGCTGGGGCAATATCCACGAGCTGGGGCAATATCCACAAGCTGGGGCAGTATACATGAGCAGGGGCAGTATATCCACAATAGACTGCCCTCTGGGCAGGCTTTACAACTAGTCTATATTAATTGGTCTGAACCATTTATATCCATCCCACTAATGATAGTTCGCTAGTTGTTGACCATACTTCCATGCTACCATCTATCAGTCAGCCTTTAATTTTACCCAGTGGGGGCTAATACAATTACTGCCCTTTGAGTTTTATTTAATTACTGGTTGATATTGGTCAACTCACATCCTATTGAGCTATCCAGTGTTTTGTCAGATGTGATATTTGTGAGAAGATATTTTCTTCCTCAACCAATTCTACTGATGCGATATGTCTGATTCTGGTTATTATCTATCCTTTATGTAACACGCGTTAATATTGTCATTGGTGGACGCACCATTTACTTGAGTAGGTTATATATCCACAATCCTTTCTCAATTTTTCCAATTCACTGACAATATTACGTGGGTCTGAGGTTTAATTTAAATAAATAATTGTGTTCTAATTTGACAACTACTTCTAATTTTTTAATTGTATTCAATAAAATATGTTTTATTTAGGTAATAGGTTTTTTCCTCGCAAGGGGATTTGATATACATATGAATGGGGTACTATGTTTCCGGATGGTCTAAATACCGATTTTGAGATTGTTCATTTTCTATAATCAGTCATTATTTAGCACTATATTGATTTTTGTACTATATAATATATAATTGTTATTCATTTAATGGTCAGAATACATCATAACTTATATAGCACAATATAATTATCTGTTTATGGTGATATAAATTAATTATTAAATTACTATAATCACTATTGATAATATAACAGAGGGATTTATATGTTGCCACACGTAAACACGTATATTTAAAAAAAATAGAAGAAAAAAACACTTTGGGTCTTATATTTTAGGTTTTATTTTTTGTAATATTTTAAGAATTAAATAATCACTATTGATAATATAACAGATGGATTTATATGTTGACACACGTAAACACGTAAAAAAATAATTAAATATATATACATATATATATATTTTACATAACAAGGAAAAAAGTGTCATCTGCGCTCGTTTCTATGTGTTCCATGTACAACAAAACTGAGGTTTTTGTTTGTTTCAATGGCCATTGCAACGTAAGCTCACTCGCCACTTCAAGGCACCTCTTTACAGAGTGAGTACCTAACAAATGTACCAAAAGGCCGCTCTACTGAGCAGCTCCAAGCTGCCGCTCCGGTGATATATATATATTTTCTTTATATATGTAAAATTTGGGTTTTTTTATTTTTAGGTTTAATTTTTTAAGTGTGATAATTCTCCTATAAATAGGATAGATAATTTAGTGACACAAATGTAGAATGTAAAATATACAAACAACAATAATATGATACATTGTGGTATCATTCATTTGGGGTTATAACACGAATAGTTAGTGATTGATGGATGCAAATTAGGACATGGTTACATAGTTACATAGTTACATAGGCTGAAAAAAGACATGCGTCCATCGGGTTCAGCCTCTCCCACATAACCTACTGCTGTTGATCCAAAAGAAGGAAAAAAACCCAGTCCGAAATATGCAACATACTGGGAAACATTCCTTCTTGACCCCAGATGGCGTCAGATTTCTCCTTGGATCAAGAAGCTTTTACCCACATATTAAATATTATAACCCTTAATATTCTGTGTCTGCAGGAAGTCATCCAGTCATTTTTTAAAAGTCTGTACAGACTCTGACCCAACCACCTCAACAGGCAGAGAATTCCACAGCTTTATTGTTCTCACTGTAAAATAACCCTTCCTATGCTTTAAGCTAAATTTTCTTTCTTCCAGTCTAAATGGATGACCCCGTGTCCTATGTATAGTCCTGTTAATGAATAGGTTATCAGACAATGGTTTATAATGGCCCCGTATATATTTATATAAAGTTATCAGATCCCCTCTGAGGCCCCGTATATATTTATATAAGGTTATCAGACCCCCTCTAAGGCGCCGTTTCTCTAAACTAAACAGGTTTAAACTTGTTAGTCTTTCCTCATAACTTAACCCTTCCATCCCCCTTATTAATTTAGTCGCCCGTCTCTGCACTTTTTGTAGCGCTATAATATCTTTTTTTAAGACCGGTGCCCAAAATTGCACGGCATATTCAAGGTGCGGCCTGACCATTGATTTATACAGAGGCAAAATTATGTTTTCATCCCGTGAGTGAACTCCCCTTTTAATGCATGCCAGTACTTTGCTGGCCTTGGCGGCTGCTGTTTGACATTGCACATTGTTACTTAGTTTGAAGTCTATGATTATTCCCAAATCCTTCTCCTGCTTGGATTTCCCTAACTCCGTACCATTTAGGGTATAAATTGCTTGTGTGTTCTTCACTCCAAAGTGCATAACTTTACATTTATCTACATTAAATTTCATCTGCCATTTAAGTGCCCAGTCCCCCAATCTATCTAAATCCCTCTGCAGCGAAGTAACATCCTGCTCACATTGTATCACCTGCACATACTGTAACATCCTGCTCACATTGTATTACTTTTCCTAGTTTTGTGTCATCTGCAAACACTGATACATGACTTTCAATGCCTATCTCAAGGTCATTTATAAATAAATTGAATAGTATTGGTCCTATAACAGACCCCTGAGGGACACCACTTACCACTGGTGTCCATCTTGAAAATGTACCATTTATGACCACTCTCTGTACCCTATCTTTTAGCCAGTTTTCTATCCAAGAACAAGTATTTTCATCTAGACCATTTTTTCTCAATTTAAATAGTAACCTTTTGTGTGGAACTAAGTAAATCACATCCACTGCGACCCCCTGATCTATACTTCTACTTACTTCCTCATAGAACGTAATTAGGTCTGACATGATCTGTGTTTCATGAAACCATGCTGATTTTTGCCAATTACATTATACTTCCCAATAAATTCCTGAATATTATCCCTTAGTAACCCCTCAAATACTTTCCCAGCCACAGATGTTAAGCTCACAGGTCTATAATTCCCAGGCACAAATTTTAAACCTTTCTTAAATATAGGGACCACGTCAGCTTTTCTCCAATCCTCTGGTACTATTCCTGAAAGAAAAGAATCTTGAAAGATTAAGAACAGAGGTTTACATATTTCAACACATAGCTCCCTCAGTACTCGCGGGTGAATTCCATCTGGCCCTGGGGCTTTATTCACATTCACATTGTTTAATTTCTGTAAAACCTTGTCCTGAGTCAACCAGTCACTTTGTATTAGTAAGTTTTTATTAATGAATTTCATGTCTCCTGTTATAGGGTTCTCTTTGATAAATACTGAAGAAAAATAATCATTTAAAATTTCTGCCTTATCCTGATCTTCAGTTAACAATAACCCTGACTCAGATTTTAGTGAACCTACATTTTCACTCTTGGGTTTTTTAGAATTTATGTACCTAAAGAATCTTTTAGGGTTGGTCTTGCTCTCTTTGGCTATTTCTTTTTCATTTTCTAGTTTAGCCCATCTAATCACATTTTTACATGCTTTATTGGCTGCCCTATATGCTTTATAGGATGCCTCAGATTTATCAAATTTAAAAGCTTTACCTTCTTTTATTTTTCATTTCCTTAGTTACCTTCCTACTAAGCCACATTGGTTTCAGTCTGTTTCTTTTATATTTATTAACCAGTGGAATATATTGTGACGTGTACTTTTCTAGTGTTAGTTTAAAGATATTCTACTTATCCTCAGTGTTTTTCCCGTGAAAGAGTTTCTGCCAGTCAATGACATTGAGAGCTTCCTTTATTTTAATAAAGTTGGCCTTTTTAAAATTATATGTTTTAGCTGCCCCTTATGAATGTGTTTTTTTGAGTTAATTTCAAAAGTCACCATATTATGGTCACTGTTTCCCAACTGTTCCTTTACATTAATATTTGAGAAAAGATCCACATTATTTGTTATAACCAGGTCCAGACAGTTATCCTCTCTAGTTGGTGTTTCTACCAGTTGTGACATGAAGGTATCATTTAAAATGTTCAGAAACCGAATTCCCTTTGCTGAATTACTAGTCCCACTATCCCAATTAATGTCCGGGTAATTAAAATCTCCAATAATTAAAGTGCTACCATGATCTGCAGCCTTCCTAATTTGCTCTAACAGTTGTTCTTCCTCATCATTATCTATATTAGGTGGTTTATAGCATATGCCAACCAATAGTTGACTTCCCTGTTTATTCCCCCACAAAATATTTTCCCATAAGGATTCCACATTTCCCTCATCGCTTTCCAGTTGTGTAATATTAGGCTTTAAATCCTGATTTACATATAAACACACTCCACCCCCTTTCTTATGTTTCCTATCCCTTCTAAACAATGTATAACCGTTTAAGTTTACAGCCCAGTCATGCGTTTCGTCCCTCCATGTTTCTGTTATTCCTATAATGTCGTATTGCTTAGTGTATGCTATTACCTCTAGTTCCCCCATCTTGTTATTGAGGCTCCTTGCATTAGCGAGCATACATTTAATGTTGTCTCTACCCACACATGCTGAATGCGACTTTACATTACATGCCTCCACTGGTCTGACATTACCCTTCCCCCCCGGCTCCACCCCCTTAGTCATTTATAAATCTTAAGTATTATATTCTAATATTAGATTATATGGTATTTATTTGGTGAGATATTCTCTCAAAATAGAAAGATATTCGCACATAAAGCATAGGTTAATGACATATTAGTGTGTTAATCCATTCACAAAATGATGGATTAATAAATGACGCATATGTTAGAATGAACACCATGTTGTTAACTCTTAGCTAATAGATGTGCAAGCGAAGTTTGGAAATGGATTAACCCATGTATAATGCATCTGACAAACATAGAAACGAGGCTTGGAAGCAATTGATTGCTCATGTGTATGTAATTACTCTTAGTTAATTGATGTGCAAGCGAGGCTTGGAAATGGAATAACCCATTTATAATGCATTTGACTAACATGGAAATGAGGCTTGGAAACAATGGATTGCTCATGTGTCTGTAATTACAATTAGTATACAACAAATATAAAATGGCAGGAGGGATTCAGTATAACAGACCTGTTTTACCAGCTGATGAAGACGGTGCTCCGTCGAAACGCGTTCTGGAATTTTATTTTATTTTAATAAATACGCTTTTTGAATCCTGCCGTTCCTGCTTCTTTGCACCTGTAGTGGTTTTTGTGATTTTTTTTCCCCTACAAATTCATCTGCGGATACCCCAAGAGCCTGGAGGATCCTCTGAGTGAGTAAGCCCTTGGCCCTTGCCAGGGCCGTAGGAAGGGCGAGGCGAGTGAGGCGCCTGCCTCAGGCACAGCTGTGAAGGGGCGCAGCCATGGCTCGAGTCCTGCGGGAACGCTGCGTTCCCGCAGCTTTCCAGCAGGTCTCAAGCCATGGCTGCGCCCCTTCACAGCTTTGTAGTGCCCAGCCCGAAATGATTGCCGGCGGCCGCTTACTTCCTGCTTGAACAGCCGCTGACAGGAAGTGCAAGTGGTTGCACTTCCTGTCAGCGGCCGTTCAAGCAGGAAGCAAGCGTCTGCCGGCAAGGAGAGGTGAGCTGGGGCAATATCCAGGAGACCTGGGGGGCACTATCCAGGAGACCTGGGGGGCACTATCCATGAGACCTGGGGGGCACTATCCATGAGACCTGGGGGGCACTATCCATGAGACCTGGGGGATTATCCATGAGAGCTGGGGCATATCCATGAGAGCTGGGGCATTATCCATGAGACCTGGGGCATTATCCATGAGAGCTGGGGGCATATCCATGAGAGCTGGGGCATTATCCATGAGACCTGGGGCATATCCATGAGAGCTGGGGCATTATCCATGAGACCTGGGGCATTATCCATGAGACCTGGGGGCACTATGCATGAGACCTGGGGGCACTATCCATGAGAGCTGGGGGCAAATCCATGAGAGCTGGGGGCATTATCCATGAGAGCTGGGGCATATCCATGAGACCTGGGGCATTATCCATGAGACCTGGGGCATTATCCATGAGAGCTGGGGGCATTATCCATGAGACCTGGGGCATTATCCATGAGAGCTGGGGGCATTATCCATGAGACCTGGGGGCACTATCCATGAGAGCTGGGGACACTATCCATGAGACCTGGGGGGCATATCCATGAGAGCTGGGGCACTATCCATGAGACCTGGGGGCAGTATCCATGAGACATGGGGCACTATCCATGAGACCTGGGGGCAATATCCATGAGACCTGGGGCATTATCCATGTAACCTGGGGCATTATCCATGAGAGCTGGGGGCATTATCCATGAGACCTGGGGCATTATCCATGAGACCTGGGGGCACTATCTGTCACGTTCCCACGTTCCAACCCTGTCTTCCTGCCCTCTGTATTTGTATATTGTGTTTTTTCCCTTGTGTTTCTGTTGCTGCCAATTCCTGGGTGGCCTCCCAGGGGTTAATTGGTGTTCTGTGTGCTGCTCACCTGTTGACCCTTGCCTTGATTCCCCTGCCTATATTAGAGCAATGTACCTATAGGACATTGCTGGGTCATTTTCCTTTGCCTGGTCTCCTTGCATCCTGTGTCCTGTAAGCTCCTTGCTGTGTTCCTGAGATCCTCCGTTTGTTAATCCTGGTTCAGTTATTGCCTCTTATTTCTGTTCCAGTTTATGTCAGTTCCTTCTGTGTATTTTGTTCTGTCTATTGCTGTATTTTGTTTTGCTGTTTATGTTCCATTCAGATTCCCCGGTTACTGATTTTGGCTTGGCTGACTTCCCTTCTGGTTCTGATTCCTGTATCCTGTATGACGTACTCTCTCTGGTTATGACCTTTGGCTTTCCTCTATGACTATTCTATGCTATATTCCTTGCCTGTACCGTTTCCAGGTAACCCTGTCATCTGCATATAACAAAAGACTCTGTACGGCTTCAAGGTAATACTTTCCTTTAGATTAGATCCGGCTATCCTAAAGACCGGTCTTTCAGTGCAGGGAATCTTTGGTATTGCCGTACAGAGGTCTTTTGTTAACCCTTTGCTTTCACCTGTCCTTGCAGTTTACCCTGCATCTCTGCATATAGGGGCTTCTCTCAGGAACCAAGGCCTCTCCTTCCTGCGAGTTATATTCATAGGGATATATATACAGACCGACCACTTCTAAGGATCGGAGGGCAAGTATAGGGTGGTGCGTGCCTGGTGGTACTGCCATCGTGACACTATCCATGAGAGCTGGGGACACTATCCATGAGACCTGGGGGGCATATCCATGAGAGCTGGGGGCACTATCCATGAGACCTGGGGGCAGTATCCATGAGACCTGGGGGCAGTATCCATGAGACATGGGGGGCAGTATCCAGGAGACCTGGGGGCAATATCCATGAGACCTGGGGGCAATATCCATGAGACCTGGGGGCAATATCCATGAGACCTGGGGGCATTATCCATGAGACCTGGGGGCAATATCCATGAGACCTGGGGCATTATCCATGAGAGCTGGGGCATTATCCATGAGAGCTGGGGCATTATCCATGAGACCTGGTGGCATTATCCATGAGAGCTGGGGGCATTATCCATGAGAGCTGGGGCATTATCCATGAGACCTGGGGGGCATATCCATGAGAGCTGGGGGCAAATCCATGAGAGCTGGGGGCAAATCCATGAGAGCTGGGGGCATTATCCATGAGAGCTGGGTCATTATCCATGAGAGCTGGGGGGGGGGCATATCCATGAGAGCTGGGGCATTATCCATGAGAGCTGGGGGCATTATCCATGAGAGCTGGGGGGCATATCCATGAGCTGGGGCATATCCATGCGAACTGGGGCAATATATACCCATATGAGCTGGGGTCAATAATATCCATGTGAACTGGGGAAAATAGTCTGGGGGCTCAGTGCTGTGTATATTATGCTATATGTTCTTTTGCTATACGTGCATGTATTCTGTGTGTACTGTATTTGTACATGTACTAAGTGTGCACTATATATGTAGGGTACAAAGGGTGGTCCGATCCACTGCTTCTGGTCGCGGGGAGCATCCAGGGGCTTAGCACTGCGCCACTGGTCGGGGACTCTGATTTTTAAAATGATGTGGGGGGGGCACAATCTTCTGTTTTTGCCTCGGGTGCAAAAGGAGCTCGCTACGGTTCTGGCCCTTGCTTTGCACATATAATAAGTATTTGTTGTGGAATTACACTAGGGGATACTCCCTCTGTTTTTTGTTCCCCTTGTATATGGAATATCTGGAGAAAGAACATTCTAACAGGTTGTATAGGTGCCTGTAAAAGAAGAAAAATACCTAGAAGGCGAATAATACTAGAGCCGGTACCTGGGCTCCTTGTTTGTCTGAACATTCACGGAGAATATGTGAACATCCATCTGAATACAGAGACTTTGACAGAGATTGGAGGCGCTGTACCCATTTTTTTGAATTTATTGGGACAAAACTTGCTTTTCACAAAACGTCACTTTCCTTCGTCTGAGGTAACCAGCCGCGGCGTACTGCGCATGCGCGAGCCATCGCGAGCGTTACCTCAGACACTAATGCCGCAAAGCCGCGCCTCTTCCCCCTGACGGAGCTGCAGGGGAGGCGCTGATACACGATAATAACCGCCGGACAGACAGACTCGTCTCTCCGGAGGAAACACAAAACGGGGAAATAAATAAATAACAAATAAAGCCGTGAAAATATCAGCCTAAAACAAAAACTGAGAACAAAGTTCCCTCACCAACGAAAACACAATATAACATAAAACCTGCGCTACACAAGATGTGTGTTTGTAATGTGTAGATATTAAATACACAATATGACAATAAATGTAAAATTACACAATACTGTAAGCAATTTTAATATTGAGTTTGCTGCTAAGAAAAGAGGAGGAGCCAAGGGTTACCAGGACGATTTATGGAGCGGTCTGCCTGACGATTGGACAGCAGGGACCTGGACTGTACCATTACCTGTTATTGTTATGTGTATTGTTAAAATGTATTTTTCTCTCTAAATACTTTTGTTGTATTTGAGAGATTTTCTTTGCTGCTATCGGCTTAAGTAAAGAAAAGATAACATAATACTCGCCTCCGTGTCTTGTGGGATAATCCACACACTGCTGGGAAGCACCTCTCTGCGGTATAATTAATGCAGCATATGAATCCACACACTGCTGGGAAGCACCTCTCTGCGGTATAATTAATGCAGCATATGAATCCACACACTGCTGGGAAGCACCTCTCTGCGGTATAATTAATGCAGCATATGAATCCACACACTGCTGGGAAGCACCTCTCTGCAGTATAATTAATGCAGCATATGAATCCACACACTGCTGGGAAGCACCTCTCGCAGTATAATTAATGCAGCATAACGAATCCACACACTGCTGGGAAGCGCTCTCTGCAGTATAATTAATGCAGCATATGAATCCACACACTGCTGGGAAGCACCTCTCTGTGGTATAATTAATGCAGCATACGAATCCACACACTGCTGGGAAGCACCTCTCTACAGTATAATTAATGCAGCATATGAATCCACACACTGCTGGGAAGCGCCTCTCTGCAGTATAATTAATGTAGCATATGAATCCACACACTGCTGGGAAGCGCCTCTCTGCTAATATATTAATGTAGCATATGAATCCACACTGCTGGGAAGCGCCTCTCTACAGTATAATTAATGCAGGCATATGAATCCACACACTGCTGGGAAGCGCCTCTCTGCAGTATAATTAATGCAGCATATGAATCCACACACTGCTGGGAAGCACCTCTCTGCAGTATAATTAATGCAGCATACGAATCCACACACTGCTGGGGAGCGCCTCTCTGCAGTATAATAATGCAGCATATGAATCCACACACTGCTGGAAGCACCTCTCTGTGGTAATATTAATGGCAGCATACGAATCCACACACTGCTGGGAAGCGCCTCTCTGCAGTAATAATTAATGCAGCATATGAATCCACACACTGCTGGGAAGCACCTCTCTGTGGTATAATTAATGCAGCATATGAATCCACACACTGCTGGGAAGCGCCTCTCTGGCAGTATAATTAATGCAGCATATGAATCCACACACTGCTGGGAAGCGCCTCTCTGCGGTATAATTAATGCAGCATATGAATCCACACACTGCTGGAGCACCTCTCTGCAGTATAATTAATGCAGCATATGAATCCACACACTGCTGGGAAGCACCTCTCTGCAGTATAATTAATGCAGCATATGAATCCACACACTGGCTGGGAAGCGCCTCTCTGCACAGTATAATTAATGCAGCATATGAATCCACACACTGCTGGGAAGCGCCTCTCTGCAGTATAATTAATGCAGCATATGAATCCACACACTGCTGGGAAGCGCTCTCTGCAGTATAATTAATGCAGCATATGAATCCACACACTGCTGGGAAGCGCCTCTCTGCGGTATAATTAATGCAGCATATGAATCCACACACTGCTGGGAAGCACCTCTCTGCAGTATAATTAATGCAGCATATGAATCCACACACTGCTGGGAAGCGCCTCTCTGCAGTATAATTAATGCAGCATATGAATCCACACACTGCTGGGAAGCACCTCTCTGCAGTATAATTAATGCAGCATATGAATCCACACACTGCTGGGAAGCGCCTCTCTGCAGTATAATTAATGCAGCATATGAATCCACACACTGCTGGGAAGCACCTCTCTGCAGTATAATTAATGCAGCATTATGAATCCACACACTGCTGGGAAGCGCCTCTCTGCAGTAAATTAATGCAGCATATGAATCCACACACTGCTGGGAAGCGCCTCTCTGCAGTATAATTAATGCAGCATATGAATCCACACTCTCTGGGAGCACCTCTCTGCAGTATAATTAATGCAGCATATGAATCCACACACTGCTGGGAAGCGCCTCTCTGCAGTATAATTAATGCAGCATATGAATCCACACACTGCTGGGAAGCGCCTCTCTGCAGTATAATTAATGCAGCATATGAATCCACACACTGCTGGGATGCACCTCTCTGCAGTATAATTAATGCAGCATATGAATCCGCACACTGCTGGGAAGCACCTCTCTGCGGTATAATTAAGGCTGGGGTCAGACGAGCGTGATTTCTACGGACTGTACGTCCGTGCAGTACGGACATCGTCAGTACGGATGACGCAGTAGTGGTCACACAGTCCGTTTTTTCACTGAAGTTATTTTTGAGGATGTAGGAGGGAAAAATATTTACAATGAAAAAACATTCTGTCCGTCAAAAATGCTGGACGTATAAATGCAGTCCGTCTGACCTCGCTCCATCACTCACACACAAAGCTATGCAGACGTTGTGGACGTGGCGCACTCCGCACGTCCGTTCTAGCAGTATTACGTTCTTGCTAAACCTGCGTCCGTTTGCCGCGGCGTTGTGCGTCCGCAGTTCAGTGCGGACGTACTTCATGTGTCAGGCTCCAATGGACTTTCTTTCATGCTATCACGGACGTACTTTTAGGCGCAATCACGGACGTGAACACTCCGCTCGTCTGACACCAGCCTAATGCAGCATATGAATCCACACACTGCTGGGAAGCACCTCTCTGCAGTATAATTAATGCAGCATATGAATCCACACACTGCTGGGAAGCACCTCTCTGCAGTATAATTAATGCAGCATATGAATCCACACACTGCTGGGAAGCACCTCTCTGCGGTATAATTAATGCACCATATGAATCCACACACTGCTGGGAAGCGCCTCTCTGTGGTATAATTAATGCAGCATATGAATCCACACACTGCTGGGAAGCACCTCTCTGCAGTATATTAATGCAGCATATGAATCCACACACTGCTGGGAAGCACCTCTCTGCAGGTATAATTAATGCAGCATATGAATCCACACACTGCTGGAAGCACCTCTCTGCGGTATAATTAATGCACCATATGAATCCACACACTGCTGGGAAGCGCCTCTCTGTGGTATAATTAATGCAGCATAATGAATCCACACGCTGCTGGGAAGCACCTCTCTGTGGTATAATTAATGCAGCATATGAATCCACACACTGCTGGGAAGCACCTCTCTGCGGTATAATTAATGCCAGCATATGAATCCACACACTGCTGGGAAGCCCTCTCTGCAGTATAATTAATGCAGCATATGAATCCACACACTGCTGGGAAGCGCCTCTCTGCAGTATAATTAATGCAGCATATGAATCCACACACTGCTGGGAAGCGCCTCTCTGCAGTATAATTAATGCAGCATATGAATCCACACACTGCGGGGAAGCGCCTCTCTGCGTATAATTAATGCAGCATAATGAATCCACACACTGCTGGGAAGCGCCTCTCTGCTGTATAATTAATGCAGCATATGAATCCACAAACTGCTGGAAGCACCTCTCTGCGTATAATTAATGCAGCATATGAATCCACACACTGCTGGGCGCGCTCTCCTGGGGTATAATTATGCAACATATGAATCCACACACTGCTGGGGAGCGCCTCTCTGTGGTATAATTAATGCAGCATATAATCCACACACTGCTGGGAAGCAACCTCTCTGCGGTAATAATTAATGCAGCATATGAATCCACACACTGCTGGGAAGCGCCTCTCTGCAGTATATTAATGCAGCATATGAATCCACACACTGCTGGGAAGCACTCTCTGCAGTATAATTAATGCAACATATGAATCCACACACTGCTGGGAAGCGCCTCTCTGCGTATAATTAATGCAGCATATGAATCCACACACTGCTGGGAAGCACCTCTCTGCAGTATAATTAATGCAACATATGAATCCACACACTGCTGGGAAGCGCGCTCTCTTGCGGTATAAATAAATGCAGAATATGAATTCCACCATAAAAACACCTGCTGGGAAGCACCTCTCTGCGGTATAATTAATGCAGCATATGAATCCACACACACTGCTGGGAAGCGCCTCTCTGCGGTATAATTAATGCAGCATATGAATCCACACACTGCTGGGAAGCGCCTCTCTGCTGTATAATTAATGCAGCATATGAATCCACACACTGCTGGGAAGCGCCTCTCTGCGTATAATTAATGCAGCATAGGAATCCACACACTGCTGGGAAGCGCTCTCTGCTGTATAATTAATGCAGCATATGAATCCACACACTGCTGGAAGCGCCTCTCTGCGGTATAATTAATGCAGCATATGAATCCACACACTGCTGGGAAGCACCTCTCTGTGGTATAATTAATGCAGCATATGAATCCACACACTGCTGGGAAGCTCCTCTCTGCAGTATAATTAATGCAGCATATGAATCCACACACTGCGGGAACCGCTCCTCTCTGCGGTATAATTAATGCAGCATATGAATCCACACACTCTGCTGGGAAGCGCCTCTCTGCGGTATAATTAATGCAGCATATGAATCCACACACTGCTGGGAAGCACCTCTCTGCAGTATAATTAATGCAGCATATGAATCCACACACTGCTGGGAAGCACCTCTCTGCAGTATAATTAATGCAGCATATGAATCCACACACTGCTGGGAAGCACCTCTCTGCGTATAATTAATGCAGCATATGAATCCACACACTGCTGGGAAGCACCTCTCTGCGGTATAATTAATGCACCATATGAATCCACACACTGCTGGGAAGCGCCTCTCTGTGGTATAATTAATGCAGCATATGAATCCACACACTGCTGGGAAGCACCTCTCTGCAGTATAATTAATGCAGCATATGAATCCACACACTGCTGGGAAGCCTCTCTGCAGTATAATTAATGCAGCATATGAATCCACACACTGCTGGGAAGCGCCTCTCTGCGGTATAATTAATGCACCATATGAATCCACACACTGCTGGGAAGCGCCTCTCTGTGGTATAATTAATGCAGCATATGAATCCACACGCTGCTGGGAAGCACCTCTGTGGTATAATTAATGCAGCATATGAATCCACACACTGCTGGGAAGCACCTCTCTGCGGTATAATTAATGCAGCATATGAATCCACACACTGCTGGGAAGCCCTCTCTGCAGTATAATTAATGCAGCATATGAATCCACACACTGCTGGGAAGCGCCTCTCTGCAGTATAATTAATGCAGCATATGAATCCACACACTGCTGGGAAGCGCCTCTCTGCAGTATAATTAATGCAGCATATGAATCCACACACTGCTGGGAAGCGCCTCTCTGCAGTATAATTAATGCAGCATATGAATCCACACACTGCTGGGAAGCGCCTCTCTGCTGTATAATTAATGCAGCATATGAATCCACACACTGCTGGGAAGCACCTCTCTGCAGTATAATTAATGCAGCATATGAATCCACACACACTGGGAAGCGCCTCTCTGGGTATAATTAATGCAACATATGAATCCACACACTGCTGGGAAGCGCCTCTCTGTGGTATAATTAATGCAGCATATGAATCCACACACTGCTGGGAAGCACCTCTCTGCGGTATAATTAATGCAGCATATGAATCCACACACTGCTGGGAAGCGCCTCTCTGCAGTATAATTAATGCAGCATATGAATCCACACACTGCTGGGAAGCGCCTCTCTGCAGTATAATTAATGCAACATATGAATCCACACACTGCTGGGAAGCGCCTCTCTGCGGTATAATTAATGCAGCATATGAATCCACACACTGCTGGGAAGCGCCTCTCTGCTGTATAATTAATGCAGCATATGAATCCACACACTGCTGGGAAGCGCCTCTCTGCTGTATAATTAATGCAGCATAGGAATCCACACACTGCTGGGAAGCGCCTCTCTGCTGTATAATTAATGCAGCATATGAATCCACACACTGCTGGGAAGCGCCTCTCTGCGGTATAATTAATGCAGCATATGAATCCACACACTGCTGGGAAGCAGCCTCTCTGCGGTATAATTAATGCAGCATATGAATCCACACACTGCTGGGAAGCGCCTCTCTGCGCGGTATAATTAATGCAGCATATGAATCCACACACTGCTGGGAAGCCGCCTCTCTGCAGTAATATTAATGCAGCATATGAATCCACACACTGCTGGGAAGCACTCTCTGCAGTATAATTAATGCAGCATATGAATCCACACACTGCTGGGAAGCACCTCTCTGCGTATAATTAATGCAGCATATGAATCTACACACTGCTGGGAAGCGCCTCTCTGCAGTATAATTAATGCAGCATATGAATCCACACACTGCTGGGAAGCACCTCTCTGCGGTATAATTAATGCAGCATATGAATCCACACACTGCTGGGAAGCGCCTCTCTGCGGTATAATTAATGCAGCATATGAATCCACACACTGCTGGGAACGCCTCTCTGCAGTATAATTAATGCAGCATATGAATCCACACACTGCTGGGAAGCACCTCTCTGCGGTATAATTAATGCAGCATATGAATCCACACACTGCCGGGAAGCGCCTCTCTGCAGTATAATTAATGCAGCATATCAATCCACACACTGCTGGGAAGCGCCTCTCTGCGGTATAATTAATGCAGCATATGAATCCACACACTGCCGGGAAGCGCCTCTCTGCAGTATAATTAATGCAGCATATCAATCCACACACTGCCGGGAAGCGCCTCTCTGCGGTATAATTAATGCAGCATATGAATCCACACACTGCCGGGAAGCGCCTCTCTGCAGTATAATTAATGCAGCATATGAAATACCAGCCGGCACCAAAGTAATCCCATAGGTTTCAATGTAATAAAAATCCCTGTATTCATTAAATATTAATTAAACCGTTAAATTTGTTTCATGTGCCGCAATGAGGCATTTTTTAGAGGGTTTTTGTGGACATTTTTGCGGTTTTGTGGGTGAAAGTTTAGGTTTCCTAACTTATTGAAACAAGGCTTTTTTCTCCACCATAGGTTTCAATGTAAAAAAAAATTGTTACATCAGCACCATGGTTGGCTACAATAGCGGTCCTTAGGTCCTGATACAGTTCAGCACTAGAATGGAGCTAAATTGTAGCTGTCCACTCCATAGTGCTGAACTGTATCAGGATAATCAGGACCATTGAAACCTATGGTGGAAAAAAAGCCTTGTTTCTTTAAAATAAGTTAGGAAAGCTAAACTTTCACCCAAAACCCGCCAAAAAAGTCTAAAAAAATCCTAAAAAATAAACAAAATGACTTATTGCTGCAGCTGCACGTGAAAAAAAATTAACGGTTTAATAAATATTTAATAAACAAAGGGATTTATTTAACATTGAAACCTATGGGATTATTTTAGTACTGGCTGTATTTTTATTGTAGTATACCGTCTGAGAAATGACAGAAGCTATAACCGGTTCAGGTCTGGTCCACAAGCCAGAGAATAGAAAACCCCAGTTGCTGTTCCATATACACTGCACCCTCTCTGCACATAGATATATACAATGCACATAGAGCTATATACACTGTACAGAGATATACAGTTGTGTTCAAAATGATTCAACCCCCAATGCTGTAAAGGGTTTTAGGGAATTTAGTGACATTTGTAATTGTATTCAGAATGAAATCCTACAAGGACTTTTTAAAGAACCATATGCAACTAAAATGACATCAATTGGTTTTGTAATACAGTAGTAAATGTTTCTTTTGTGAATTCTTCATTGACACAATTATTCAACCCCTTAAAGACTACCACTCTGAAGAACAGAGGTTCATTCAAGTGTTTTCAATCAGGTATTGAAAACACCTGTGGATGTCACGGAGCAGCAATAAAGCATAATAAGCACCAATTAGGCAGCTTTAAAATGACTGTGATACTCAGCTCCTTCTAGACATTTACTGGTGTGGTTACAAACATGGTGAAGTCAAGAGAATGGTCCAGGAAGACAAGAGAAGAGGTGATTACTCTTCACAGGAAGGGAAGGGCAATGGCTATAAGAAGATTGCAAAGATGTTAAACATACCAAGAGAGACCATAGGAAGCATCATTCGCAAATTCAAGGCAAAGGGCACTGTTGAAACGCTACCTGGTCGTGGCAGAAAGAAGATGCTGACTTCGACTGCTGTGCGCTACCTGAAGCGTAGAGTGGAGAAAAGTCCCCATGTGACTGCTGAGGAACTGAGAAAAGATTTGTCAGATGTGGGTACTGAAGTTTCAGCTCAGACAATACAGCGCACACTGCGTAATGAAGGCCTCCATGCCAGAACTCCCAGGCGCACCCCCTTGCTGTCTCCAAAGAATAAGAAGAGTCGACTGCAGTATGCCAAAAGTCATGTGGACAAACCACAGAAGCTTTGGGATAGTGTTCTGTGGACTGATGAAACAAAATTAGAACTGTTTGGGCCATGGATCAACGCTATGTTTGGAGGAGGAAGAACAAGGCCTATGAAGAAAAGAACACCTTGCCTACTGTGAAGCATGACGGGGGGTCAATCATGCTTTGGGGTTGTTTTGCTTCTGCAGGTACAGGGAAGCTTCAGCGTGTGCAAGGTACCATGAATTCTCTTCAGTACCAGGAGATATTGGATGACAATGTGATGCAGTCCGTCACAAACCTGAGGCTTGGGAGACGTTGGACCTTTCAACAGGACAATGATCCCAAGCATACCTCCAAGTCCACTAGAGCATGGTTGCAGATTAAAGGCTGGAACATTTTGGAGTGGCCATCGCAGTCACCTGACTTAAATCCGATTGAGAACCTCTGGTGGGACTTAAAGAAAGCAGTTGCAGTGCGCAAGCCTAAGAATGTGACTGAACTGGAGGCTTTTGCCCATGACGAATGGGCGAAGATACCCGTAGATGGCTGCAAGACACTTGTGTCAAGCTATAATTCACGTTTAAAAGCTGTTATAACTGTAAAAGGATGTTGTACTGTCACGGAATGACCCAAGAGGCTCGGCGCAGCGAGCCCAGGACGCAAACCCAAGACATTTTTAAAAGGACCTATGTCATGGAGCTGAGGCAACGCTCCATGCTTCAAACCTCAAAAGACTTTATGGTCGGTTTTATCGTGTGATTTTAAATACTTTACATCGTTTGGTTTTAGTTTAATTTAGTTTAGTGAAATGACATAGCTTTGGTTTAAAACATACTTCTATTCCTGTAGGTAAATGTGTGTTTCTGTAGCTAGTAAACAAGTTTTGCTGCTGTGTAATTTATGCGTCAGGGAGTTTCCCCATTATCTAGGTACATGTTTAATTTAAGGGATCTCTGATAGTGTGTGTTTAATCTGATGGGCTGGAACAATGGATGTACAAATGTTGTGTGCGCTGAAGGCTAAGAGAATGTGAAGAATGTTGATTGTAAATACCTGACCTAACTCATTAGTATGGGTATGCAAATTGTGACTGTTGTACTTCAGCATAAATAGTGGCGTGTGATTAAAAGAGTTCAGTTCATCTGAGTGTTTGAAACATACAGCTCTGCCTGGTGTTGTCATTTACGTCGGCTACATATCACCACCACCCAGGAACGGGTCACTCTAACTCCGCAGCAGAACATCGATTCGCCGCGCCGTTGCGCCACCTTGAATCGGTATCTTGGGATACCGCAACCACCCCGAATCGGGTCCTCGGCTGAGCGCCGTGCCTGCATCTGCAAGGAGACTCTACCGAACCGCGGTTCGCCACGCAGACTGTCTCCAGCCCTTCAATGGTCAGTAGATCCGCTGCTCGAGACGCCGAGTGCCGTGCCACTCGGTAGTCGGGCGGATTTCCACCGTGGGTGCCCCATCTACTCTACAGATCTCCACCGCCACGTAGTCTTCTACCCAAGCCGCTCGAGACGCCGGGTGCCGCGCCACTCAGTAGTCGGGCTTGGCAACACCAAAGAAGGGGGTCAGATAGAGCAGGACCGCAGGCGGATACTCCATTCCGTCATACTGGTGGCAGCGGTGGGATTGCTCTCTGCAACCCCCCAGCAAGGAGACCTACACCATGGCGGTGTACAGCCATTACAACAGGGACACCCTGCGGGGCATGCTGGAGAATCGGGGAGGTACCCCAGGCTCTAAACGCAAGAAGACCTTGATTAAGGAGCTGCAGGTCCTAGACCGGGTGGGCGCGGCGACGGTGAAGCCACCCGTCCCCACCCCTGTCCTCGCAGAGGAAACGGAAGATGCCTTCGTCAGAAAGGCGCGGCAACGGATCGCCCTACTCGGAGCTGCCCCATCGGAGGCTGACATAAGCAAGGTGATCCAGGAGGTCCGGCAGGAAGAGGAGCGGGACAAGGACCGCGAGGAGCAAGAGAAGGACCATCAGCACGAGTTGCGGATGGCGGCGCTCAGTGCAAGAATGAGTGAACTTTCTAACCCCGTCCCCAACCCGTAGGACCCTGGGTCGAGGTTTACAGCTCGACTGGAGCTTCACCCCGGTAACCTACCCCCCCCCAGCGATACCCCTTTCGGGACTTACAGCTCGCCTGGAGCCTGTATGGGGGAAAACGCACATCCCAGCGACCCTTGGGTGGAGGCTTACAGCTCGCCTGGAGCTGCATCCGAGGACGCCACACCCCCAGCGAGTGGCAGTGCCACTGTTTCAGCACCCTCGCGGACTCGAGGGTGGAATTCCCGAGAAGGCTGCAGGAGGGCCTGGTCCGGTACCATGGGTCCACAGTGGAGCCCACCGGGTACGAGTGGCGAGACGAGATCCGCCAGGAACTTTGGTACGAGGCCCTGTACCATGAGAGGGACTACCATGACGTCTATGTTCCCTCCGACGCTGTCATCCACCAGGTGCAGTATGACGCTCGAGCGGCGTTCCTGCAAGATCGGGCCCCGGAGGAGTGGGAGGCAGAGCTCCAGTACCTGGTGCAGCAGGAGATTGCACTGGACGCCGCGTACCGCGCGCTCCGGTGGCTAGCCGGCCCCCTGATACACCGCACCATTGACGGCGCCTCCACCGCAGGGCCCCACTATGGTGGCACGGGGCTGCTTTACGAGAGCATGGCCACAGACCCTGGGTTCGGAGAAGAGACAGAAGAGCGGTCGGAGGAGATACTGGAGCGACGGGAACAGGAGCTCCCGTACGACAGCAGGGACTCGGAGTTCGAGGAACTGGAGTTCCTAGCAGAGCGAGAGTGGGAGCTCGAGAAGGCCTACAGGAGATTGTTGGACAGCGTTCCGCAGTCGGGTCTGAGTCCCATGTACTGGGACGGGTCGGCGGAAGGAACCAACAGTCCACAGGACTTGGAAGTATGGGAGGCCGAGATGCTCCCATGGGTCCCCGTTGGGGCCCCAGCAGAAGAAGCTACCCCCTTCAACCCGCAGGAAGACACGGTGTCCGTGCCCGCGGGCCCAGCGGAAGAGCTGGCAACGGGGCAGAGCGCCGCTGGCCTCTGCCCACCCTCAGCAGCAGAGAAAGTTATTCCCCACCCAGCCGAAGAGCTGGCCACAGGGCAGAGCGCCGCTGGCCTCTGCCCACTGCCCACAGTCTGCCAGGAGGAGCAGACAGATGGTTCCCCCGGGCTGGGTTGTTCGCAGCCATTGACCGCCCTGGGGATGGAAGAAGCCACCCTCCCGCAAGGAGACCCCCACCCAGCCGAAGAGCTGGCTACGGGGCAGAGTGCCGCTGGCCTCTGCCCACCTTTTCCCAGCTGCCCCGAGGAGCAGAAAGGGGATAACCCCGCGCTGCCGATCTCGCAGCTGTTTACCCCATCCAACCCCCTGGACTTTGTTCCGGTAACCACCTCCCCAGCAGAAGAGCTGGCAACGGGGCAGAGCGCCGCTGGCCTCTGCCCATCTCCCACCCTCTGCCCCGAGGAGCAGAAAGGGGATACCCTCGCGCTGCTGATCCCGCAGCCATTGACCCCATCTAACCCCCTGGACTTTGTTCCGGTACCCACCTCCCCAGCGGAAGAGCTGGCAACGGGGCAGAGTGCATCTGGCCTCTGTCCACCCTCCGTCGTCTGCCCTGAGGAGCAGGCGAGTTTACCCGAGCTGCTTGTCTCACAGCCGTTGACCCCACCTGACACCCGGGATGTCATTTCTGCGCCCACTTCCCCAGCAGAAGAGCTGGCAACGGGGCAGAGTGCCGCTGGCCTCTGCCCACTCTCCGTCGTCTGCCCTGAGGAACAGCAGAATTTACCCGAGCTGCTAGCCCGCAGCCGTTGACCCCATCTGACCCCCTGGACGTTGTTCCTGTGCCCACTCCCCCAGCAGAAGAGCTGGCAACGGGAGAGAGGGCCACTGGCCTCTGCCCATCCTCCACCATCTGCCCCGAGAAGCAGAAGGGGGGTACCCTCGGGCTACTTATCCCGCAGCCACGGACCCCACCGGAGCTGGAGGACGCCATTCTCCTGCCCGGGGAGCCTTTCTCGACCTTGAACCACCCAGCCGACGCGCTGGCAATGGGGCAGAGCCTGGTCCCCCTCTGCCCATCTCCACAACCCTTTGGCCCGGAGGCCCCATGCAGCCACTGTTTTCCCCAACGGCTGACCAGGACACTCGGGGCGCGTGCACTTGGCACCCGTTTTTCCCGGGTGCACGGTACCACTGGAGACGGCACAGGTGGTACCTCTCCCCAACCACGGGACACTTATTCCGGAGGGGGTACCCCGAAGGACTTACAACCTGCCAGGCACGGCCGCGAGCACCACTGGAGAAGCCTGGCGGCTCGCCTCTTGCCCACGGACTATGGGCCGCAGAGACTGCACCGACTTCCCCGGTGCGACCCGTTGGGGTCCAACCGGGTCCGTCGGACTTTGGAAAGGGGGAGGAGTGTCACGGAATGACCCAAGAGGCTTGGCACAGCGAGCCCAGGACGCAAACCCAAGACATTTTTAAAAGGACCTATGTCATGGAGCTGAGGCAACGCTCCATGCTTCAAACCTCAAAGGACTTTATGGTCGGTTTTATCGTGTGATTTTAAATATTTTACATCGTTTGGTTTTAGTTTAATTTAGTTTAGTGAAATGACATAGCTTTGGTTTTAAAATATACTTATATTCCTGTAGAGAAATGTGTGTTTCTGTAGCTAGTAAATAAGTTTTGCTGCTGTGTAATTTATGCGTCAGGGATTTTCCCCATTATCTAGGTACATGTTTAATTTAAGGGATCTCTGATAGTGTGTGTTTAATCTGATGTGCTGGAACAATAGATGTACAAATGCTGTGTGCACTGAAGGCTAAGAGAATGTGAAGAATGTTGATTGTAAATACCTGACCTAACTCATTAGTATGGGTGTGCTAGTAATTAGTATGGGTATGCAAATTGTGACTGCTGTACTTCAGCATAAATAGTGGCGTGTGATTAAAAGAGTTCAGTTCATCTGAGTGTTTGAAACATACAGCTCTGCCTGGTGTTGTCATTTCACGTCGGCTACATATCACCACCACCCAGGAACGGGTCACTCTAACTCCGCAGCAGAACATCGATTTGCCGCGCCGTTGCGCCACCTTGAATCGGTATCTTGGGATACCGCAACCACCCCGAATCGGGTCCTCGGCTGAGCGCCGTGCCTGCATCTGCAAGGAGACTCTACCGAACCGCGGTTCGCCACGCAGACCGTCTCCAGCCCTTCAATGGTCAGTAGATCCGCTGCTCGAGACGCCGAGTGCCGTGCCACTCGGTAGTCGGGCGGATTTCCACCGTGGGTGCCCCATCTACTCTACAGATCTCCACCGCCACGTAGTCTTCTACCCAAGCCGCTCGAGACGCCGGGTGCCGCGCCACTCGGTAGTCGGGCTTGGCAACACCAAAGAAGGGGGTCAGATAGAGCAGGACCGCAGGCGGATACTCCATTCCGTCATATGTACTAAGTACTAAGATTGAATGTCACTTGGGGGTTGAATAAAACTGATAATGATGTGAGCACAGAAAAGACATTTGTGCTTATTTCATTATAAATGTTATGTTATATTTGTCTGACCTACACGTGCCTCTTTGATTTAATTGTAAGCAAGATGACTGAATGATCAAAATCAATGTCAAACTGGCCAAAACACTCAATTTCAGTGGGAGTTGAATAATTTTGAACACAACTGTATACACTGCATAGAGATATGTACACTGCATATACAGTTGCAAGAAAAAGTATGTGAACCCTTTGGGATTACGTGGAGTTTTGCATGAATTGGTCATAAAATGTGCTCTGATCTTCATCTAAATCACAACAATTTGAAAAACACAGTCTGCTTAAAATAATACAACACAAACATTATATGTTTTCATGTTTTTATTGAACAGAACATGTAAACATTCACAGTGCAGGGTGGAAAAAGTATGTGAACCTTTAGACTTAATAACTAGTTGACCCTCCTTTGGCAGCAATAACCTCAACCAAACAATTCCTGTTGTTGCAGATCAGACCTGCACAACGATCTGGAGTAATTTTGGACCACTCCTCTTCACAAAACTGTTTCAGTGTAGCAATATTCTTGGGATGTCTGGTGTGAATCGCTCTCTTAAGGTCATGCCACAGCATTTCAATCGGGTTGAGATCAGGACTCTGACTTGGCCACTCCAGAAGGCGTATTTTGTTGAAGCCATTCTTTTGTTGAATTACTTGTATGCTTTAGGTCATTGTCCTATTGCATCACCCATCCTCTGCGGAGCTTCAGTTGGCGGACAGATGGTCTTACATTTTCCTGCAAAATGGCTTGATAAACTCTGGAATTCATTTTTCCATCAATGACAACAATCCGTCCAGGCCCTGAGGCAGCAAAGCAGCGCCAAACCATGATGCTCCCTCTGCCATGTTTTACAGTGGGGATGAGGTTTTGATGTTGGTGTGCTGTGCCTTTTTTCTCCACACATAGTGTTGTGTGTTTTTTCCAAACAACTCAATTTTGGTTTCATCTGTCCACAGAATATTTTGCCAGTAGTGCTGTGGACATCCAGGTGCTCTTTTGCAAACTTCAAACGTGCTGCAATATTCTTTTTGGACAGCAATGGCTTTCTCCGTGGTGTCCTCCCATGTACTCCGAAGTTCAGCAGTTAGCTTCAACTCAGCAAAACTGACACGTAGAAAGATGAATCCAGGTGAGTTTAATGTTCACTAACAAGATTGTCAGTCTGATCATTAAACTCAACTGGATTCATCTTTCTACGTGTCAGTTTTGCTGAGTTGAAGCTATCTGCCGAACTTCATCGTGTGAGTACTGGTTAAATACAGGCTTCGCTAGTCTAAAGCATCCACCTCACAGCTTTGCTTAGGGAAGCAGAATAGTAAAAAAAGTCAATACTGTCTAGCATTACTGCTGTTAGTGAAAAGACAACACTGCTAGCAATAGTAAAAGACATTAACAGCAGCTGCAGCAGAAGTATGCAGCTAAACCAGCAGTAAGGCTAGGGTCAGACTAACGCAGTATTAACGTGCGTTTAGCAACAGTAAATCACGGCCGTGCTAGCAACAAATGACGTCCAATGCCGGGCAGCATACGAAGAACGGCCGCACAAAAGTGCGGCAGCGCAATGCAAGAGGCAAACGAACGCATTTTTGCAAGAACGTAGAACCGCTAGTACGGACGTACAGAGTGCGCTGCGTCCACTAGCAGCGTGTGTGCGTGATTAGGAGACGTCAGACGCTGCTAATGTCCAGCCTACATAACGTCCAGACGCAAAAAGTGTTTTATTGATGATCCGTACAAAATCATGGATGAAAATGCGCATTGTATGACCGCTATCGCGTATTCCGTGAAAAAATACGTACATTCGTTCGAACGCACTTTTTCATGGACGACGCGAAAAATGCGTTAGTCTGACCCTAGCCTTAAAAAGGCTTTACAGCAGCCAGCACTTGTATACAGCCTTCAGTAGGGATGTGGGTTTCGGGTTTCGGAATTTCGTAATTTTCACAAAATTTCCCGATTCGTGTTTTCGGATGCGGCCGATTTTCCGAAAATTTTTAGATCCGAAAAGTTTTCCGAGCCGAAACGAAATATTTTCGGAATTTTCGAATGGACTTGAAATATGTCAAATCGAAATTCATTTTTGCTCTATTCATGATTTGATCTTTATTTAATAAAAAAAATACGATAGAATCGCCAGAATTATCATAGACACTTTGAAACGAGGAGAACAGAAGTTCAGAAAAAACGAAAATTTCCGAAATTTCTGAAAAGTCGATACAAAAACGAGCAAAGTGACACGAAAATACGAAAAATGGTCGATATTTCGAAAAAATAAATGTACACGAAAAACGAACCGAACCGAATCGAAACAGAAATCAGTCGAAACGAGCCGAATCGAAAAGTTTAAACATCCGAACAATCGAACCGAATCGAACCGAAAAAAAAAATCGGTGCACAAGCCTAGCCTTCAGTAACCAGAGAGCAGATACTGCTGCCTCCCACAGACAGTGCCTGTTAACCACAGCTACTCTGCTGCTCTTTTCTAATTCTTCTCATCTGTGTGAACATGGCAGACAGAAGAAACTCTAACACCACAGGAAATACAGCTTGTTTCAGATGTGGAAGTAATGAAAATAAATCCAATCAGAAGCAAACGCAATACAAAACCTACACGGAAGATTAATGAAACACTTATGGATATAAACTATGAGAAATCACAGCAAATGTCATGGCTTTGGGAACAGGTGATGAGTTATGTCTCCACCCTCACACAACCTATTTGTGACGCTTCCAAACTAAAAGAAGTTTTAAGACAGCTTTCTACAGCTCATGCTCAATATCTTGTCCACTGTCACATTTATGTCTCTAATTTAGAGAAGATAGATGAATTAAAATGTCTTAATGCACAAAGAGACAATTTAGTACATCAGGCCAGAGTAAAGGCGGAAGAGAGAATTGCCCAGCTCCAAGAGACTGCTTCTCACATTTCAGCATCTAGTAAGCATTCAAATAGCTCACGTCTCTCAAGGTCAAAATCCTCACAATAGTCATAGAGTTCATCAATTAGCCTGCAGCTTATCCAAGCCCGGGCGAAAGATGAGACTACGAAGATACAGGCGGCCTTTTCAAAAAGGAAAGCAGAAATGGAGATGGACGCCGCTCGCAAGAAAGCAGCTATAGAAACGGAAGAAGCTCGCAAAAGAGCGGAAATAGAAGCCCTAGAGAAACAGTGTGATCACGCGACAGCCTTAGCAACGCCAAAAAATCCTAGAGCAGGCTGCCGGGGGAAGTGAAAGTGACAGCATCAGCTTATGCAACGTGGATGAGGAAGATTCCACTAAACGCACCAGAGACTATGTACTAAAGCAAAACAGTGAATCTCTCATAACATCAAATGTTCCTGACAGTTGTGACAACTAGGGATGAGCCGAACACCCGAGTTCAGTTCGCATTCGAGCTCGAACTTTTCAAAAGTTCGAATTCGAACACGAACTCAATACAAGTCAATGGGACTCAAAGTTCGATTTTTAGAGTGCCCTCCAAGTGGACATATATGCTAGATATCTATACTATAAAAGGATAAGCTAAAAACTGTCCGTCGCCAAAACCCTACTGCGCATGCGCGACGGACATTTGAAAGCGGCCGTTAGAACACACAGGTAGCTGCGCGTGCCGGCCGCGTGAAAAAAAAAAAAAAAAAAACGGCACGAGCCGCGCGCAGCTACCCGTGTGTTTACACGGCCAGATGCCCCGATCCTCCAGCGGTGACCGTCCTCCGGCTGCCGGCGGGCCTCCAGGCTCAGGCGAGCCCCCGGCTCGGTTTGGGCCTACAGGCCCAGCCGAGCCGGGGACTCGCCTAAGCCTAGAGGCCCGCCGAGCAGCCAGCGGCAGCCGGAGAAGGTCACCGCTGGAGGATCGGGGCCGAAGTTCCCAAACAAACACACCCCAAAATCGGCCCTGAGCTCCAGCGGAGACCTCCTCTGGCTGCCGCTGGCTGCTCGGCGGCCCTCTAGGCTTAGGCGAGCCCCCGGCTCGGTTTGGGCCTACAGGCCCAGCCGAGCCGGGGACTCGCCTAAGCCTAGAGGCCCGCCGAGCAGCCAGCGGCAGCCGGAGAAGGTCACCGCTGGAGGATCGGGGCCGAAGTTCCCAAACAAATACACCCCAAAATCGGCCCTGAGCTCCAGCGGAGACCTCCTCCGGCTGCCGCTGGCTGCTCGGCGGCCTCTAGGCTTAGGCGAGCCCCCGGCTCGGTTTGGGCCTACAGGCCCAGCCGAGCCGGGGACTCGCCTAAGCCTAGAGGCCCGCCGAGCAGCCAGCGGCAGCCGGAGAAGGTCACCGCTGGAGGATCGGGGCCGAAGTTCCCAAACAAATACACCCCAAAATCGGCCCTGAGCTCCAGCGGAGACCTCCTCTGGCTGCCGCTGGCTGCTCGGCGGGCCTCTAGGCTTAGGCGAGCCCCCGGCTCGGTTTGGGCCTACAGGCCCAGCCGAGCCGGGGACTCGCCTAAGCCTAGAGGCCCGCCGAGCAGCCAGCGGCAGCCGGAGAAGGTCACCGCTGGAGGATCGGGGCCGAAGTTCCAAACAAACACACCCCAAAATCGGCCCTGAGCTCCAGCGGAGACCTCCTCCGGCTGCCGCTGGCTGCTCGGCGGCCCTCTAGGCTTAGGCGAGCCCCCGGCTCGGTTTGGGCCTACAGGCCCAGCCGAGCCGGGGACTCGCCTAAGCCTAGAGGCCCGCCGAGCAGCCAGCGGCAGCCGGAGAAGGTCACCGCTGGAGGATCGGGGCCGAAGTTCCCAAACAAATACACCCCAAAATCGGCCCTGAGCTCCAGCGGAGACCTCCTCCGGCTGCCGCTGGCTGCTCGGCGGGCCTCTAGGCTTAGGCGAGCCCCCGGCTCGGTTTGGGCCTACAGGCCCAGCCGAGCCGGGGACTCGCCTAAGCCTAGAGGCCCGCCGAGCAGCCAGCGGCAGCCGGAGAAGGTCACCGCTGGAGGATCGGGGCCGAAGTTCCCAAACAAATACACCCCAAAATCGGCCCTGAGCTCCAGCGGAGACCTCCTCCAGCTGCCGCTGGCTGCTCGGCGGCCTCTAGGCTTAGGCGAGCCCCCGGCTTGGCTTGGGCCTACAGGCCCAGCCGAGCCGGGGACTCGCCTAAGCGTAGAGGCCGGCCGAGCAGCCTGCTCGGCCGGAGGAGGTCACCGCTGGAGCTCAGGGCCGATGTTGCCTAACACATACTCACCGACATCGGCCCTTAGCTCCTCCAGCGATGGCGGTCCCGCTTGCAGCATCCTCTCTCTCTCCGTTGCTCGCCGGAATGACGTCACAAAAGCCTTTGACCCCGGGGGGTCAAAGGCTTTCGTGACGTCATCCTGGCGAGCAACGGAGAGAGAGAGGATGCTGCAAGCGGGACCGCCATCGCTGGAGGAGCTAAGGGCCGATGTCGGTGAGTATGTGTGGAACCGGTGGAGGACTCGAGGCCGATGTAGGTGAGTATGTGCTCTACACACACACACACACCCTGCTTGCTCGGCCGGTATCCAAGCTTAGGCGAGCCCCCGGCTTGGCTTGGGCCTAGAGGCCCTGCCGAGCCGGGGACTCGCCTGAGCATGGAGGCCGGTCGAGTTGCATGCTCGGGCGTCCTCCAGGCTCAGGCGAGTCCCCGGCTCGCCCTCTAGGCCCACGCCAAGCCGGGGGCTCGCCTAAGCTTGGTCGGCATCCAGGCTCAGGCGAGCCCCCGGCTTGGCTTGGGCCTAGAGGCCCAGCCGAGCCAGGGACTCACCTGAGCCTGGAGGACGGCCGAGCATGCAACTCGACCGGCCTCCATGCTCAGGCGAGTCCCCGGCTCTGCTGGCCTCTAGGCCCAAGCCGGGGGCTCGCCTAAGCTTGGATACCGGCCGAGTAAGCAGGGTGGGTGTGGAGAGCACATACTCACCTACATTAGCCCTGAGCTCCAGCGGTGACTGTCCTCCGGCTGTCGCAGGCTGCTCGGCCGGCCTCCAGGCTCAGGCGAGCCCCCGGCTTGGCTTGGGCCTACAGGCCCAGCCGAGGCGGGGGCTCGCCTAAGCCTGGAGGCCGGCCGAGCAGCCTACGACAGCCACCGCTGAGGCTCCGGGCCAATGTAGGGGGATGTTGCCTACACATACTCACCTACATCGGCCCTTAGCTCCTCCAGCGATGGCGGTCCCGCTTCCAGCGTCCTCTCTCGCTCCGTTGTTCGCCGGAATGACGTCACGAAAGCCTTTGACCCCGGGGGTCAAAGGCTTTCGTGACGTCATCCCGGCGACCAACGGAGCGAGAGAGGACGCTGGAAGCGGGACGCGGGACCGCCATCGCTGGAGGGCCGATGTAGGTGAGTATATCCACGAGCGGGGGGGCCATATCCACGAGCGGGGGGCCATATCCACGAGCGGGGGGGCCATATCCACGAGCGGGGGGCCATATCCACGAGCGGGGGGGCCATATCCACGAGCGGGGGGGCGATATCCACGTGCTGGGCAGTATCCACGAGCTGGGGCAGTATCCACGTGCTGGGGCAGTATCCACGTGCTGGAGCAGTATCCACGTGCTGGGGCAATATCCACGTGCTGGGTCAATATCCACGTGCTGGGGCAGTATCCACGTGCTGGGGCAGTATCCACGTGCTGGGGCAGTATCCATCCACGTGCTGGGGCAGTATCCACGTGCTTGGGCAGTATCCACGAGCTGGGGCAGTATCCACGAGCTGGGGCAGTATCCACGTGCTGGGGCAGTATCCACGTGCTGGGCAGTATCCACGTCTGGGGCAATATCCACGTGCTGGGGCAGTATCCACGTGCTGGGGCAGTATCCACGAGCTGGGGCAATATCCACGTGCTGGGGCAGTATCCACGTGCTGGGGCAGTATCCACGTGCTGGGGCAATATCCACGTGCTGGTCAATATCCACGTGCTGGGGCAGTATCCACGTGCTGGGGCAATATCCAGGAGCTGGGGCAGTATCCACAAGCTGGGGCAATATCCACGTGCTGGGGCAGTATCCATCCACGTGCTGGGGCAATATCCACGTGCTAGGGCAGTATCCACGAGCTGGGGCAGTATCCACGACTGGGGCAATATCCACGTGCTGGGGCAATATCCACGTGCTAGGGCAGTATCCACGAGCTGGGGCAGTATCCACGTGCTGCGGCAATATCCACGTGCTGGGGCAATATCCACGTGCTGGGGCAGTATCCACGTGCTGGGGCAGTATCCACGTGCTGGGGCAGTATCCACGTGCTGGGGCAGTATCCACGTGCTGGGGCAATATCCACGAGCTGGGGCAATATCCACGTGCTGGGGCAATATCCACGTGCTGGGGCAATATCCACGAGCTGGGGCAGTATCCACGAGCTGGGGCAGTATACATGAGCAGGGGCAGTATATCCACAATAGACTGCCCTCTGGGCAGGCTTTACAACTAGTTTGCCATAAAAGTTGTATGGGGGTCCGGGTAGTGCCCTGGGGGACAGGAAACAAGGACAAAAAGTAAAAAAAAAAGAAGTTTTTAACCCCTGCTGACGACGTGTGGGACACGTCCTCAGTTACTCCCGCTGTATGCTGAGGAGGACGTGTCCCACACGTCATCAGCTTTGCAGGACCCCCGGCGGAGATACTCGCCTCTCTGTCCGGGGTCCCGAGGCTTTCTGACTTCAGCGTCCTCAGACGATGAGGTCAAGCTCCTCCCGACGTAAATTACATCATTGCGCCATGCGCGATGACGTCATTTCCAAGCGACCCCCGGCCAGGGCCGGTGCAAGTATTTTTATCTAGTCAGGCGAAGGTGCATTTTGGTGCCCCCCCATCCGTGTCATGTCAAGCCAATCAGGATAGAGGTGCCATGATAATCTCTATATATAAACATATATATACCCACACTAGGGTTGCTCATGGAAGTATATTTGCCCCCAGCTCCTATGGGTATATTTGCCCCCAGATCACATGTGGATATATTTGCCCCCAGATCACATGTAGATATATTTGCCCCAGATCACATGTAGATATATTTGCCCCCAGATTACATGGGTATATATTGCCCCAGCTCATATGGAGACATTTGCCCCAGCTCATATGGAAATATTTGCCCCCAAGCTCATATGGGTATATTTGCCCCCTGATCACAAGTGGATATATTTGCCCCCAACTCATGGATATATGGAGTTTATTCGGCGCAAGGTCTTGTTACCAGTGGGGTACCTCAGGGGTCAGTACTTGGACCCATTCTCTTTAATATTTTTATTACTGATATTGCAGAAGGTATTAATGGAAAAGTATGTCTTTTTGCTGATGACACAAAGATTTGCAACAGGGTTGACGTTCCTGGAGGGATCAGCCGAATGACAAATGATTTAGGTAAACTAAAAAAATGGTGGGAGCTGTGGCAATTGAGTTTTAATGTGGATAAGTGCAAGATAATGCACCTGGGACGTAAAAACCCAAGGGCTGAATATAGAATATTTGATACATCTGAGGGTTGGGATTTAGGGGTTATTATTTCAGAGGATCTAAGGGTAAGTAGTCAATGTAATAGAGCAGCAGGAAATGCTGGCAGAATGCTTGGAAATGCTGGCAGAATGCTTGGTTGTGTAGGGAGAGCCTGTATTAGCAGTAGGAAAAGGGAAGTGCTCATGCCACTGTACAGAGCACTGGTGAGACCTCACTTGGAGTACTGTGTGCAGTACTGGAGACCGTATCTCCAGAAGGATATAGACATCTTAGAGAGAGTTCAGAGAAGGGCTACTAAAATGGTGTACGGCTTGAAGGAGAAAAGTTACCAGGAAAGGCTTAATGATCTTAACATGTACAGCTTGGAAAAAAGACGAGACAGAGGAGATATTATAGAAACATTTAAATACGTAAAGGGAATCCACAAGGTAGAGGAAGGGAGTATATTTAAAAGGAAACAAAGTAGCAAAACAAGAGGACATAGTCTTAGATTAGAGGGGCAAAGGTTTAAAAGTAACATCAGAAAGCATTATTTTACTGAGAGGGTGGTGGATACATGGAACAGTCTTCCAGTAGAAGTGGTAGAGGCCAAAACAGTAATTGAATTTAAGCAGGCATGGGATAGGCATAAGGCTATCCTAAACAAAAGATAAATCCAGGTAAAGTATCCATGTAATTGGGCGACTAGATGGGCCGAAAGGTTCTTATCTGCCGACATTTTTCTATGTTTCTATATATATATATATATTTGCCCCCAGATCACATGTAGATATATTTGCCCCAGATCACATGTAGATAGATTTGCCCCCAGATTACATGGGTATATATTGCCCCAGCTCATATGGAGACATTTGCCCCAGCTCATATGGAAATATTTGCCCCCAGCTCATATGGGTATATTTGCCCCCAGATCAAATGTCGATATATTTGCCCCAACTCATGGATATATTTGCCCCAGCTCATGGATATGTATATATTTGCCCCCAACTCATGGATATATTTGCCCCCAGATCACATGTGGATATATTTGCCCCCAGATCACATGTGGATATATTTGCCCCAGCTCATGGATATATTTGCCCCAGCTCATGGATATATATTTGCCCCCAGATCACATGTGGATATATTTGCCCCAGATCACATGTGGATATATTTGCCCCAACTCATGGATATATTTGCCCCCAGATTACATGGGTATATTGATACTGATTCCTCTTTCACAAGAGAATATTTCCCATTGATTAGAATTAAAATATAACTTTTATTACATACAGTTTAAAAATTAACCCTTTGTGAAAAATAAAAAATTGTTGTCCAAAGTTGACAACCAGGAGGCGATATAATAGTTAAATGCAGCTTCATACAGATGGTGTCACTCAATTGTGTACAGCTAATAGTACTAAAAGGTGCGTCCACCGATTACTTACAATAATACAACTGGCATATACAGTCAGGTCCAGAAATATTGGGACATGGACACAATTGTAACATCTTTGGCTCTATACACCACCACAATGGAGTTGGAATGAAACAAACACAATGTGCTTTAACTGCAGACTGTCAGCTTTAATTTGAGGGTATGTACATCCAACTCAGGTGAACGGTGTAGGACTTACAGCAGTTTGCAGATGTGCCCCCACTTGTTAAGGGACCAAAGGTAATGGGACAGAATAATAATCATAAATAATCATAAATATAGCCGCCTAAATTCAGGCACGATCAATTATCGTTTGCAAAATACTTCAAGGCTTGTCCACAAAACGATGCCCGAATTTAGATCAGAAATTAGCCGCCTTGATTTCAGGCATGGAAACATTTTCGCTCACAAGACTCGTCCATTTTGACAGAGTCAAACCAATCAATTCAAAGCCGGTCAGGCTCAATAAATTTTTCTCTCCTCTTTACAAATATTTCTCGTCATATTGACAGTGCAATTTTTAAAAAAAAGGCTAAATTAACCCATACTCGCTCAACGAACGTTTCTCCGCTGTATCGCCAGCAGCTTCATCAGGAGCTGTGAAAGTATTAGATTCCAGGATCTCTATATATAGGGATGTTTGGGGTACTTTAATCGGTTCTTAATTGAAATCAGTTTCAGATGTTCAACGGGTGCCTGTGAGGGATATTTGGAATGCACATATAGAAAACGCTTTTCTCAGAGTCACGTGTAGTGCTGTTTTGAACTCTGTTGCTGTTATGTTCCGTTTTGGCCACCAGAGGGAGACAAGCGCATGTAAACTATACTGGACAATGGGACTACGTTTTCCAGCATGCTCTGGGGCAGAGACAGGAAGTGGGTGGGGAAGGAGGAGAGGACATCCGCAGCCTCGTGGAAGGAGAGCCAGTGTGAGCCGAGGAGTGAACCGAGTGAGATGCACGTGAGACTGTGAGTGATTGTAACCAGGCCGGAGAGCAGGCGCTGCATTGCCGACGCTAGGAATCGTTACAGTGACGTGCCAGAGACCCAGTAATCCACCGCAGAAAGGTTTTACACAGACACAGTCGCAGATTGGACCCCGAGTTAGGAGACCGCGATGATCCACTGGGAGTGCAGGCGGTAAGCTGTAAATCTTGTTGTAAAGACGGACAAGCAAGAGAAGCGGATCCGGTGGCACAGAGTCCCAGCACAATTCAGAGGAGAGATGTCCTTGATCGGGCAGCGCAACAGATTGTCTGGCGGATGGGTGAGAGGCCTCCCAGGCCACAGTTAAAGTTTAACGAAGCACGCTGCAGCACTGCTAAAATCTACAGGGCCCCAAGGTGACTAGTCGAAGATTTATTAAATCCATTCACTGGCCAGTCGAATATAGTACCCGGGTACCTGAGCTCACACACACACACACTTTTTGGGACATAAAGGGGTTAAACGTTTCTTTTACCGCTGCGCATTTCCCGCATTACGAAATCCTGTTTCTATATACCGGGCTTACATTATATATGCCGCTTTATTGAGACCAGTAAAGTATATAATTTATAAAATCCACAAGAGTGCTGGTGTATATTTATTCCCTAGTGCGGAGAGACTAACCCGAGGTTAAATTCAGCGGCTCCTCCGTGAGTGAGCGCTACACACGCAAGACCACACCTATACGTCAGAGATTTACATATTCGTTAGCGATCATTGAACGGCAATTCTACCAATCCCAAACGTAAACAAACAGCCACACACATAAATCATGTGTATAACGTTGGGAGTGCGTCCACTAATATATTTATCGCCACACCGAGTACATTATAACACTGATATATTTTTTTAAAAATTGCACTGTCAATAAGACGAGAAATATTTGTAAAGAGGAGAGAAAAATTTATTGAGCCTGACCGGCTTTGAATTGATTGGTTTGACTCTGTCAAAATGGACGAGTCTTGTGAGCGAAAATGTTTCCATGCCTGAAGTCCAGCCAGGCGGCTAATTTCTGATCTAAATGTTGTCTTATATCAAACTGAATACCTGTATCCATTGAGGTTAAATATAAAATGATCCATTATGCACGATGCAGTGCTTGACCAGTGGATATCAATGGTAATTATGTTTTGTACTCATTAGACATGTGCAAAGCACAAAATTTCGTTTTGAACTAATGGATTAGTCCTAAAATGCAATTTATTTAGTTGCTAAAGAAATTCGTTTTCAGTTCTTTAGTATAAAAACTAATTTCATTCATCCGAAAACCAGCGGATACAATTACTATTGTAGTGGCTCCTCAGAGGGCTGAGATCGCTGCTTGTTACAGTATCTCTCACTCTCAGCACAACACAATGTGGGCCATATTACATAGTTGGTGCTAACTTAACCAGAGCTGTTGTAAACTTCCCAGAGCCATTATAGCCTATAGAGGTTTTCAGCTCTGGTTAAGTTAGCACCAACATTGTAATACTACACTGTGTCAGGCAAAGCTGTTACAGTAACTGACTGCTGCTCATCACAGCGCTCAGAGTTTCAGTAAAAGTAGTAAATAATATTTTTATATATAAGAGGTTATAACAATATTATTTCCTTGTTTTACTGAACCTCTGAGTGCTGGTACAGTCAGTTACTGTAACAGCTGAGCCCGATACATTGTACTGAGAGATAATGTAACAAGCAGCCGATCTCAGCACTCACAGCCACTCTATTTAAAGGGCTAAAAAAAAAGGCTCCTCTCTGTATAATGTTTAGAACATCCTCCTGCATTAATTAATACCCCTCTCTGTATAGGGAAATCCTCCTCAATTTATACCTTTCTCTGTATAATGTATATAACATCCTCCTGCATTAATACCCCTTTCTGTATAATGTATAGAACATCCTCCTGCATTAATTAATGCCCCTCTCTGTATAGAACATCCTACTGCATTGGCATGTGGAGGGTGCAGAACTTCGGATGTTGCGCTCTTCATTGCTGGTCTCCTTCACTCAATGTAATATCACAAAAAGGACTGAAACTAAAATGTAGTGCATTTTATTTTATTTTCTTTCGTTTTTTTTACTGAGCAGTTTCGTATCTCTTGAGTCATATGAAAACTAAATTATCCCAAAATTCGGACTAAATCGTTTTAGTACTAAAACGAATGCACATGTCTAGTACTCATATCTTTAGCGTGTATTATACATATATGCCAGTTGTATTATTGTAAGTAATCGGTGGACGCACCTTTTAGTACTATTAGCTGTACACAATTGAGATCCCACTCCCTCCCGATCGGGAGGTCCCACAAAAAAAGCCAAGCACCACTTAAAAGGGGAGAGTCTCCCCTTTTAAGCGGTGCCTGGCTTTAACCCCTTAGGCACCAGGTCGCACTTCGGCGCCTTGCGGCGCCGAAGTGCGGCCTAGCTCCGGTGGGGGCCACCATCTTGGATGGCGGCTCCACCCCCGGGTCCCCCCTCACTGCCTGACATCCTCATAGCATGATGACGTCAGATAGCCAGGGAACCCCTAGCTGCCCGGAATCCCCTGGTGGAGATAGGGGGTTCATTTGAACCCCAATATCTCCAGAACCGTGGCAGCTAGGGGGTCATGGAGGGTGTCAATCGAAAGGCCGGAGCATGACCAGGTATAAAGTAGAAAAATAAATAATTGGTGTTATTTTTATTAATGCAACAATATTGTTCACATTTCAATTATAATGTGAACAATGCTGCACTAATGATTTTTTTCTATGGGATGCGTTTGCTAAAAATCACATAATTCCCCCCAAAAAATGTAATAAGTCCCCATTTCTAATTTTTGTACAAGCGCACCCCATAGAAAATATAACCGCAAATGTTCATGTGATAGAAGGTGAAAAAAAACACTTTACACGCTGCAGATGATTAAAAATTCAAGTTTTATTGAATTTTTTTGTTATAATATACTATACAGTTGTGTTCAAAATTATCCAACCCCCAATGCTGTAAAGGGTTTTAGGGAATTTAGTGACATTTGTAATTGTATTCAGAATGAAATCCTACAAGGACTTTTTAAAGAACCATATGCAACTAAAATGACATCAATTGGTTTTGTAATACAGTAGTAAATGTTTCTTTTGTGAATTCTTCATTGACACAATTATTCAACCCCTTAAAGACTACCACTCTGAAGAACAGAGGTTCATTCAAGTGTTTTCAATCAGGATGTCACGGAGCAGCAATAAAGCATAATAAGCACCAATTAGGCAGCTTTAAAATGACTGTGATACTCAGCTCCTTCTAGACATTTACTGGTGTGTTTACAAACATGGTGAAGTCAAGAGAATGGTCCAGGAAGACAAGAGAAGAGGTGATTACTCTTCACAGGAAGGGCAATGGCTATAAGAAGATTGCAAAGATGTTAAACATACCAAGAGAGACCATAGGAAGCATCATTCGCAAATTCAAGGCAAAGGGCACTGTTGAAACGCTACCTGGTCGTGGCAGAAAGAAGATGCTGACTTCGACTGCTGTGCGCTACCTGAAGCGTAGAGTGGAGAAAAGTCCCCGTGTGACTGCTGAGGAACTGAGAAAAGATTTGTCAGATGTGGGTACTGAAGTTTCAGCTCAGACAATACGGCGCACACTGCGTAATGAAGGCCTCCATGCCAGAACTCCCAGGCGCACCCCTTGCTGTCTCCAAAGAATAAGAGGAGTCGACTGCAGTATGCCAAAAGTCATGTGGACAAACCACAGAGGTTTTGGATAGTGTTCTGTGGACTGATGAAACAAAATTAGAACTGTTTGGGCCCATGGATCAACGCTATGTTTGGAGGAGGAACAACAAGGCCTATGAAGAAAAGAACACCTTGCCTACTGTGAAGCATGGCGGGGGTCAATCATGCTTTGGGGCTGTTTTGCTTCTGCAGGTACAGGGAAGCTTCAGCGTGTGCAAGGTACCATGAATTCTCTTCAGTACCAGGAGATATTGGATGACAATGTGATGCAGTCCGTCACAAACCTGAGGCTTGGGAGACGTTGGACCTTTCAACAGGACAATGATCCCAAGCATACCTCCAAGTCCACTAGAGCATGGTTGCAGATTTAGGCTAGGGTCAGACGAACGCATTTTTATGTTGTCTGTGAAAAAGTGCGTTCGAACGAATGGACGCATTTTTTCACAGAATACGTGATAGTGGTCATACTATGCGCATTTTCGTCCGTGATTTTGTACGGATCATCAATAAAACACTTCTTGCATCTGGACGTTATGTTGGCCGGACATTAGCAGCGTCTGATGTCTCCAATTCACGCACACACGCCTCTAGCGGACGCAGCGCACTCTGTACGTCAGTACCTGCGGTTTCACGTTCTCGAAAAAATGCGTTCATTTTCCACTTGCGTTGCGCAGCCGGACTTTTGTGCGACCGTACTTCGTATATTGGCTGTCATTGCCCATCATTTGCTGCTAGTGCGGCCGTGATTAAGTGCGCCAGAACGCGCGTTCGCACTGCCTCAGTCTGACCCTAGCCTAAAGGCTGGAACATTTTGGAGTGGCCATCGCAGTCACCTGACTTAAATCCGATTGAGAACCTCTGGTGGGACTTAAAGAAAGCAGTTGCAGTGCGCAAGCCTAAGAATGTGACTGAACTGGAGGCTTTTGCCCATGACGAATGGGCGAAGATACCCGTAGATGGCTGCAAGACACTTGTGTCAAGCTATGCTTCACGTTTAAAAGCTGTTATAACTGTAAAAGGATGTTGTACTAAGTACTAAGATTGAATGTCACTTGGGGGTTGAATAAAACTGATAATGATGTGAGCACAGAAAAGACATTTGTGGTTATTTCATTATAAATGTTATGTTATATTTGTCTGACCTACACGTGCCTCTTTGATTTAATTGTAAGCAAGATGACTGAATGATCAAAATCAATGTCAAACTGACCAAAACACTCAATTTCAGTGGGGGTTGAATAATTTTGAACACAACTGTATACACTGCACATAGAGATATATACACGGCATAGATATATATATATATATTTATATACACACTGCACGTAGATATATACACTGTGCATGGAGATATATACACTGCGCATAGATATATACACACTGCATAGAGATATACACTGCACAGAGATATATACACTGCATAGAGATATACACTGCACATAGATATATACACTGCGCATATAGATATACACTGCGCATATAGATATACACTGCACATAGAGATATATACACTGCACAGAGATATATACACTGCATAGATATATATACTCTGCACATAGATATATACACTGCAAATAGAGATATACATACTACACAGAGATATATACACGGCACAGAGATATATACACTGCATGCAGATATCTATACACTGCATGCAGATATCTATACACTGCACGCAGAGGTATACACACTGTGCATAGAGATATATACACTTCACAGATATATACACCGCAGAGATATATACACTGCAAATAGAGATATACACTGCACATAGCTATACACTGCACATAAAGCTATATACACTGCATAGAGATATATACACTGCCGAGAGATATATACACTGCATAGAGAGATATACACTGTGCATAGAGATATATACACTGTGCATAGAGATATATACACTGCACATAGAGATATATACACGGCACATAGAGTTATATACACTGCACATAGAGATCTATACACTGCGCAGAGATATATACACTGCATAGAGATATATACACTGTGCATAGAGATATATACACGGCACATAGAGTTATATACACTGCACATAGAGATCTATACACTGCGCAGAGATATATACACTGCATAGAGATATATACACTGTGCATAGAGATATATACACTGCACATAGAACACATAGAAACATAGAAAAATGTCGGCAGATAAGAACCTTTCGGCCCATCTAGTCGCCCAATTACATGGATACTTTACCTGGATTTATCTTTTGTTTAGGATAGCCTTATGCCTATCCCATGCTTGCTTAAATTCAATTACTGTTTTGGCCTCTACCACTTCAACTGGAAGACTGTTCCATGTATCCACCACCCTCTCAGTAAAATAATGCTTCCTGATGTTACTTTTAAACCTTTGCCCCTCTAATCTAAGACTATGTCCTCTTGTTTTGCTATTTTGTTTCCTTTTAAATATACTCCCTTCCTCTACCTTGTGGATTCCCTTTACGTATTTAAATGTTTCTATCATATCTCCTCTGTCTCGTCTTTTTTCCAAGCTGTACATGTTAAGATCATTAAGCCTTTCCTGGTAACTTTTCTCCTTCAAGCCGTACACCATTTTAGTAGCCCTTCTCTGAACTCTCTCTAAGGTGTCTATATCCTTCTGGAGATACGGTCTCCAGTACTGCACACAGTACTCCAAGTGAGGTCTCACCAGTGCTCTGTACAGTGGAATGAGCACTTCCCTTTTCCTACTGCTAATACAGGCTCTCCCTACACAACCAAGCATTCTGCTAGCATTTCCAAGCATTCTGCCAGTATTTCCTGCTGCTCTATTACATTGACTACTTACACTGCACATCGAGATATACACACTGCACATAGAGATATATACACTGCATAGAGATATATACACTGCATAGAGATATACACACTGCGCATAGAGATATTACACTGCACATAGAGATATATACACTGCGCATAGAGATATATACACTGCTAGAGATATACACATGCACATAGAGATATATACACTGCGCATAGGATATATACACTGCATAGAGATATATACACTGCGCATAGAGATATATACACTGCACATAGAGAGATATACACTGCATAGAGATATAGAGAGATATACACTGCATAGAGATATATACACACTGCACATAGAGATATATACACTGCACATAGAGATATATACACTACATAGAGAGATATACACTGCATAGAGATAGGATATACACTGCATAGAGATATACACACTGCACATAGAGATTATATACACTGCACATAGGAGATAGTTACACTGCACATAGAGATATTACAACTGCACATGAGATATATACACTGCACATAGAGATATATAACTGCACATAGAGATTATATACACTGCACATAGAGATATATACACTGAATAGAGAGATATACACTGCATAGAGATAGAGAGATATACACTGCATAGAGATATACACACTGCACATAGAGATATACACACTGCACATAGAGATATACACTGCACATAGAGATATACACACTGCACATAGAGATATATACACTGCACATAGAGATATATACTGCAGAGAGATATACACTGCACATAGAGATATATACACTGCAATAGAGAGATATTACACTGCACAGAGAGATATACACTGCACATAGAGATACACACTGCACATAGAGAATATAACACTGCACATAGAGATATATACACTGCACAGAGATATTACCACTGCACATAGAGATATATACACTGCACATAGAGATATACACACTGCACATAGAGATATACACACTGCACATAGAGATATATACACTGCACATAGAGATATATACACTGCACATAGAGATATACACACTGCACATAGAGATATACACACTGCACATAGAGATATATACACTGCACATAGAGATATATACACTGCACATAGAGATATACACACTGAGAGATATACACACTGCACATAGAGATATACACACTGCACATAGAGATATACACACTGCACATAGAGATATACACTGCACATAGAGATATATACACTGCACATGATATACACTGCACATAGAGATATATACTCTGCACATAGAGATATACACTGCATAGGATATACACATGCACATAGAGATATAACACTGCACATAAGAGATATATACACTGCACATAGAGATAATACACTGCGCATAGAGATATATACACTGCACATAGAGAATATTACAGAGATATACACACTGACATAGATATACACTGCACATAGAGATATACACACTGCACATAGAGATATACACAGGAATATACACTGCACATAGAGATATATACACTGCAACATAGAGATATACACACTGCACATAGAGATATACACACTGCACATAGAGATATACACACTGCACATAGAGATATACACACTGCACAATAGAGATATATAACACTGCACATAGAGATATACACACTGCAGAGATAATTTACACTGCACACATAGAGATATATATACACTGCACATAGAGAGATATACACTGCACATAGAGATACACTGCACATAGAGATATATACACTGCACATAGAGATATATACACTGCACATAGGAGATTATACACACTGCATAGAGATATACACACTGCACATAGAGATATACACACTGCACATAGAGATATATACACTGCACATAGAGATATACACACTGCACATAGAGATATATACACTGCACATAGAGATATACACACTGCACATAGAGATATATACACTGCACAGAGATATATACACTGCACATAGAGAGATATACACTGCACATAGAGATATATACACTGCACATAGAGATATATACACTGCACATATAGATATATACACTGCACATAGAGATATACACACTGCACATAGAGATATATACACTGCACATAGAGAGATATACACTGCACATAGAGATATATACACTGCACATAGAGATATATACACTGCACAGAGAGATACACACTGCATAGAGATAGAGAGATATACAATGCATAGAGATATACACACTGCACATAGAGATATACACACTGCACATAGAGATATACACACTGCACATAGAGATATATACACTGCATAGAGATATACACTGCACAGAGATATACACACTGCACATAGAGATATACACACTGCATAGAGATATACACTGCATAGAGATATACACACTGCACATAGAGATATACACACTGCACATAGAGATATACACACTGCGCATAGAGATATACACACTGCACATAGAGATATATACACTGCGCATAGAGATATATACACTGCACATAGAGATATATACACACTGCACATAGAGATATACACACTGCACATAGAGATATATATACACTGCACATAGAGATATATATACACTGCATAGAGATATACACACTGCACATAGAGATATACACACTGCGCATAGAGATATATACACTGCACATAGAGATATATACACTGCGCATAGAGATATATACACTGCACATAGAGAGATATACACTGCATAGAGATAGAGAGATATACACTGCATAGAGATATACACACTGCACATAGAGATATATACACTGCACATAGAGATATATACACTGCACATAGAGATATATACACTGCACATAGAGATATACACACTGCACATAGAGATATACACACTGCACATAGAGATATATACACTGCACATAGAGAGATATACACTGCACATAGAGATATATACACTGCACATAGAGATATATACACTGCACAGAGAGATACACACTGCATAGAGATAGAGAGATATACACTGCATAGAGATATACACACTGCACATAGAGATATATACACTGCACATAGAGATATATACACTGCACATAGAGATATACACACTGCACATAGAGATATATACACTGCACATAGAGATATATACACTGCACATAGAGATATACACACTGCACATAGAGATATATACACTGCACATAGAGATATATACACTGCACAGAGATATACACTGCACATAGAGATATATACACTGCACATAGAGAGATATACACTGCACAGAGAGATATACACTGCACATAGAGATATACACACTGCACATAGAGATATATACACTGCACATAGAGATATATACACTGCACAGAGAGATATACACTGCACATAGAGAGATATACACTGCACATAGAGATATACACACTGCACATAGAGATATACACACTGCACATAGAGATATATACACTGCACATAGAGATATATACACTGCACATAGAGATATATACACTGCACAGAGAGATATACACTGCACATAGAGATATACACACTGCACATAGAGATATACACACTGCACATAGAGATATACACACTGCACATAGAGATATATACACTGCATAGAGATATACACTGCACAGAGATATACACACTGCACATAGAGATATACACACTGCATAGAGATATACACACTGCATAGAGATATACACACTGCACATAGAGATATACACACTGCACATAGAGATATACACACTGCGCATAGAGATATACACACTGCGCATAGAGATATATACACTGCGCATAGAGATATATACACTGCACATAGAGATATACACACTGCACATAGAGATATACACACTGCACATAGAGATATATACACTGCACATAGAGATATATACACTGCATAGAGATATACACACTGCACATAGAGATATATACACTGCGCATAGAGATATATACACTGCGCATAGAGATATATACACTGCGCATAGAGATATATACACTGCACATAGAGAGATATACACTGCATAGAGATAGAGAGATATACACTGCATAGAGATATACACACTGCACATAGAGATATATACACTGCACATAGAGATATATACACTGCACATAGAGATATATACACTGCACATAGAGATATACACACTGCACATAGAGATA
>RXON01003371.1:0-27442 GCA_009667805.1 Leptobrachium leishanense
ATCGTTTATACTTCCTAGAAATTCTCCTAAATTCTTTTAATTGTATGTGTCTTGCTTTGAAGAATATAATAATCAATAACCGATAAAAACATATATATATTTATTACGTATACAAAAAAATTCAAATCTCATATCATAAACAAAGATTTATAAACAACCTCATCCATCCATCAGCACATAGATTACTAACTTCCCAATAGATGTATCTCCTGTTAGTAACTGCATATATGATTAATATCATTTACTTTATCAGTTAGTAACTATACACAGATGGTTAATAAACATTTCTGCTTAATGAAAACAATTAACATGTATTTCCCAGCAAACCAATGTTTAACAAGCTAGATCTTGTAGAGATATATGTATCTCTCTATGCTACGTGGATCAACAAAAGATGAGCTATCACTTATTCTAAGTAATAAAAGCTTATTTAGTGAATCCTCCCTTAATATCGAGAATTAAGCTTCTAATCTTCTGCTTTTTATATTGTAGTTATATAATTCCTTGCTTATTAATTTCAGTCACAGTAACTTCCAAATTAAATATATATATATCTTTATATCACTTTGCAACAATTTCTTTAGGATAAAATCCTTATATCTGATTCTTCTTCATATCTCTATCTGCAGATTTAGAAATATTTTGAAGACTCTGGATCTAACAGACTGAGATATCTCAGATTACTAGCTGTTGCAAGAAATACTCCAGATATATATAATTACATGAATTCCTTAATTTGCTTTCATACATTACCTGTCCAAGATCTGGTCTGTAGTTACAGCAGCAATATTCTTTGAATATCATGTATTGTTTTGGAATATGTGAAAATTATCAATTTCAGATAATCAATGCATAAGAGTTAGAATTATGCATTCCCATAAGGGAAAATTTAGGTGTGGTCCTAATTAAGTGAGATGTAATATCTTGAATGCATTGTGTGTCTTGTCCTGGAATGATCTGCCTCTCGATGCATCGTGTCCTGGAAATCTGAATGACTGCAACGAACAGTACAGATCCAGTTATAGTCAGTTTGACGTCACTGAAAATCTACCCCTTCATTTAAATATTACTTTCTCTATAATTGATATTTATATATCCCCTTATATTTATTCTTAAAATATTTACTATGCCTCAAGAGGGCAGTGTTGCTCTTCAAATTAATTTCACAATTTAATTTTAATTCCCTTATCATGGTTCAGAGGTCAATTCCACTATCTTGGTTTGAACAAAGAAGGACTATGGTTATTACAGACAGTGCGTCTCGGGTTGTCAAAATGAAATTAATATCTCTACACCTTTTGCTCATTCAAAGATTTTAAAGTACTTCTTTATCAACTAAATTCCTTTAAAATTAGATCAGCAATTCCATTCTTCAGTAATTATACTGTTTACCATTTATACTCTACAAATATTTGGAGCATCTACTATCTACTGTAAATATTGAATATATTGATTATAAAAATATATTTCGTGAATATTTTTATACACTTGCATAGAGATTTTAAATTTGTTTCCTTTGTTTCTATACCCAAAAAGAAAAATATCTTTAATTCAAGGACTTGTTAAAACAAACCAATAAAATTAAATATGACATGTCTGGCACTTAGCTCAGCATTATATCAAATAAAGACATTTTATTGTCTATAGCATTTATAAAAACACTAGGGATGCACCGATACCACTTTTTTAAGACCGAGTACGAGTACAGATACTTTTGTTCAAGTACTCACCGATACCAATTACCGATACTTTTATTTTATGTCATGTGACACTTTCCAATAAGAACAGACCTCCTATAAAGCCCCCAGCTCATGGATATCCTGACCCCAGCTCATGGATATGCACCCCTGCTCATGGATATGCCCCCCCTTGCTCATGGATATGCCCCCTTGCTCATGGATATGCCCCCTTGCTCATGGATATGCCCCCTGCTCATGGATATGCCCCCTGCTCATGGATATGCCCCCCCTGCTCATGGATATGCCCCCTGCTCATGGATATGCCCCCTTGCTCATGGATATGCCCCCCCTGCTCATGGATATGCCCCCCCTGCTCATGGATATGCCCCCCACTTTCCGCTCATACTTACCTTCCTTCAGCGCCGCCGGTAAAGTCTTCGCGCGCGCGCTCCTTGGAAGGACCCCAGCCGCGACCACGTGGGACCATGTGATCGCGGCTGGGGTCCTTCCAACGAGCGCGCGCGCGCGAGAACTTTCCCGGCGTCGCTGAAGGAAGGTAAGTATGAGCGGAGAGCAGCTGCAGGGCCTGTCCGAATGCTCTATCTGCATTCGGACAGGCCCTGCAGCTGCTCACTTTGTTTAATACTTACCTTCCTTCAGCGACGCCGGGAAAGTTCCCGCGCGCGCGCGCTCGTTGGAAGGACCCCAGCCGCGATCACATGGTCCCACGTGGTCGCGGCTGGGGTCCTTCCAAGGAGCGTGCGCGAAGACTTTCCCGGCGGCGCTGAAGGAAGGTAAGTATTAAAGTTAGATGAGCAGCTGCAGGGCCTGTCCGAATGCAGATAGAGCATTCGGACAGCCGCCGCAGCCCCTCGGATACCGGCAAGCAGGCTCTATGCCGGCTTCCGGTATCGGAAAAAAATATCGGGGGTACTGCACGAGTACCAAGTACTCCTGCAGTACCTGGTATCGGCACCGATATCGATACTAGTATCGGTATCGGTGCAACCCTAAAAAACACCCATAAGTCTTATGGTTCACCTAGCCATGAACTATTTTAAAAAAAATCTCTGTCCATTTCTAAAACTAGAGAAAAATTGAAAAAGAAAAGACTTTAAATTAAAACAAGATGGCTACAGGCATCCATTTAAATTTTCCATTATAATATACCCGACAATACGCCATCCTGGACGATCAGAGCAATCGGTCCCTCGCAAGAACAGAACTTTTTGATCTTTTCAACATAAAAGGATATTCCTACCCTTATATTTTAGGTACATGTAGTGGCATTACAGAGGTCTCTGGAAGAAGAGCCAGCGGATTCATAGTAGCTTCTCTTGGTGGCATTCTGGAATTACCCACACTTCTCGAATGCAACCAGATTCCATCTAACAAGCAAGAGATCCCTACACCAGAAGCTGCCCTACACCATCCTCGTCTGAAGGCTATAGCTAACGAAATACCAGTCCTTGACAAGAATGCAGATATCCTAATTTTCCTGGGCAGAGATATCCTCAGAGTACAAAAGGTACGGCAACAAATTAATGATCCACATGATGCTCCATTCGCTCAACGCCTTGATCTAGGTTGGGTTATCATAGGCAATGTTTGTATAAAGGAAATGAAGGTGCCTACCAAGATTGCTTCCTACAAAACACATATCTTGCCAAATGGTTGAAACACCTATCTTGAACCGTGCCCAGTGGCGTCGCTACGTGGGGGAGGGGGTGCGGCCCGCACCAGGTGTCACCCGCCCTAAGGGTGACACCAAAGTGTAGCGGGGCCGTGGCCCCAAGCATCCAGTGGGGGGGGGCACCCAAGCGCTCCCCCCGAGAAGATCCTGCCGGCGGCCGTGTGCTTTTTTCTCTTATGCGCAGCCGCCAGCATGAATATCTGCTGCTCGTCTGGTGTTCTATACACCAGCCAGCCGCGATCTCTAATATAGAACACCAGACGAGCGGCAGATATTCATGCTGGCGGCCACGCATAAGAGAAAAAAGCACGCAGCGGCCGGCTGGGTCTTCTCAGGGGAGCAGACAGGCACCCACCCGGTGTACCAGACAGGAGGTGAGAGCTGGGGGGCAAATATAGCCATAGGAGCCGGTGGGCAAATATACCCATATGAGCTGGGGAGGCAAATATACCCATATGAGCTGGGGAGGCAAATATACCCATATGAGCTGGGGAGGCAAATATACCCATATGAGCTGGGGGGCCAAATATACCCATATGAGCTGGGGGGCCAAATATACCCATATGATCTGGGGGGCAAATATACCCATATGAGCTGGGGGGCCAAATATTCCCATATGAGCTGGGGGGCAAATATACCCATATGAGCTGGGGGGCAAATATACCCATATGAGCTGGGGGGCAAATATAACCAACTGTGAGCTGGTCTGGGGCAATATATTCCACGTGTGAGCTGGTCTGGGGCAATATATTCCACGTGTGAGCTGGTCTGGGGCAATATATTCCACGTGTGAGTTGGTCTGGGGCAATATATTCCACGTGGGAGTTGGTCTGGGGCAATATATTCCACGTGTGAGCTGACTGGGGCAATATATTCCACGTGTGAGTTGGTCTGGGGCAATATATTCCACGTGTGAGTTGGTCTGGGGCAATATATTCCACATGTGAGTTGGTCTGGGGCAATATATTCCATGTGTTAGCTGGTCTGGGGCAATATATTCCACGTGTGAGCTGGTCTGGGGCAATATATTCCACGTGTGAGCTGGTCTGGGGCAATATATCCATATGTGAGCCTGGGCAATATATCCATATGTGAACTGGGGCAATATATCCATATGTGAGCTGGGGGCAATATATCCATATGTAAGCTGGGGGCAATATATCCATATGTGAGCTGCTGGGGGCAATATAAAATTGTGAGCTGGGACAATATATCCAGAGCAGCTGGGGGCAATATATATCCATGTGTGCCTTCACTTTCACTGCCTTCGAACAGGCACCGTACTTGCTGGCAGTTGGCCAAAATTTGTGTGTGAGCATAGTTTATTTTAAATCTAAAGATTTCAGACGGGGAGTGTCATGCCCCATGATTTAGGAATAATTTTATGTTTTTCTGTTTTGTGTTGAATCTGACTTTGCTGCTCACATGCTTTTGATTTCATAGCTATTTTGTCCCTTCTGAGTTTCCCTAGCTTTTCTGTATCAGCTAGTTTCCCACCTCTTTGCTCAGTGTGTTCTTAGGTACTTCCTGGTTACATAGCAGCCATTCTGTGCTCACTGCTAGACAAAATTAATGACTTTTTACCTGCAAGCTGTACATTAACAAGATTGTCAGTTTGATCATTAAACTCAAGTGGATTCATCTTTCTACGTGTCAGTTTTGCGGAGTTGAAGCTATCTGCTGAACTTCATCGTGTGAGTACTGGTTAAATACAGACGTCGCTAGTCTAAAGCATCCACGCCTCACAGCTTTGCTTAGGGAAGCAGAATAGATGTGCTTGAAAATTTCTTCTATTTTGTGAAATTAACCCGTGAGGGGATGAATTAAAAGCTTTCATGTACTGGATTATACAATGTTATTTTATATATTTGTATCTAAAATTCGAATAGATTGGTCACATTAAAGGTGGAAAAAGTTCTGAAATTATTTATTGTGGTCTCATTTTTTACATCACGAAAACCTGATATTTTAATAGAGTTGTGTAGACTTCTTTTAACCACTGTTTGAGTATACGGGGAATTAACGGATCCTGAGCTCTATATATGAGTATACGGGGAATTAGAGGATCCTGAGCTCTATATATGAGTATACGGGGAATTAGCGGATCCTGAGCTCTATTTATGAGTATACGGGGAATTAGCGGATCCTGAGCTCTATATATGAGTATACGGGGAATTAGCGGATCCTGAGCTCTATTTATGAGTATACGGGGAATTAGCGGATCCTGAGCTCTATATATGAGTATACGGAGAATTAGCAGATCCTGAGCTCTATATATGAGTATACGGGGAATTAGTGGATCCTGAGCTCTATTTATGAGTATACGGGGAATTAGCGGATCCTGAGCTCTATATATGAGTATACGGAGAATTAGAGGATCCTGAGCTCTATATATGAGTATACGGGGAATTAGAGGATCCTGAGCTCTATATATGAGTATACGGGGAATTAGCGGATCCTGAGCTCTATATATGAGTATACGGGAATTAGAGGATCCTGAGCTCTATATATGAGTATACGGGGAGTTAGAGGATCCTGAGCTCTATATATGAGTATACAGGGAATTAGAGGATCCTGAGCTCTATATATGAGTATACGGGGAATTAGCGGATCCTGAGCTCTATTTATGAGTATACGGGGAATTAGCGGATCCTGAGCTCTATATATGAGTATACGGGGAATTAGCGGATCCTGAGCTCTATATATGAGTATACGGAGAATTAGCAGATCCTGAGCTCTATTTATGAGTATACGGGGAATTAGCGGATCCTGAGCTCTTTCTATAATCATAAATAATATATCTATACTGAGCTGCAGCCAGAACCAGAGTTATAAACACAAGAGACAGAGCAGCTTTACAATGTGTTTGCTCTGCATGTGACATTATTATGGATCTTCCTAATTGATGTTCAGTAAAATCTATTAAACCCAAATTCCCCTAATATTTGTATATTAAGAGAGATAAAGGCAGCTCTGACCTGCCGCCTGGATCCTCCTTTCAGCACTGAGCTCTCTGCTATGAACAAAGGCTTCTCTCCCAGGGAACTTCCTGTCTGTGCAAACCCATCCTCCACAGGAAACCCTCTAGTAGAGTTCCAAACACTAAAGACTAACTCTGTGACTATTATATTGTCTCCAGCAGTAAGTGAACGGGTTTAGTGACCTGAGCTGGAGACTCTTTAATGTTGGTGTTTTCTCCTGTGTTTTGAACTCCACTCTAGTAGTTGTTTGTGCGCAGTTACAGGTATTTATAAAGCGCCAGCAAGTTCGGTAGCGCTGTACAATGGGAGAGACAGAATAAGAGATATGTATAGATGTTGTTGATTAGGAATTCGCCGCTCAGGCTGCAGCTGCAGTGCTATGGCAAGATTATTAACAAAACATCTTCTAACAGCTTCTAGAAGCTTCAGCCGGCATTTTCCTTCAGGAGTTTTTTTTGGTGAAACTTTCAGCCATACTGTTTATTTTCTTTTACCCCATTCGTCAGCTTGTCGGCTTTTTCCAGCGGCTGCTCTGCGCTGTGATCGGGGGCTTGACGGCTTTTTCCAGCTTGTTCGGCGTGGTTTTTTCTGGCGGTTTCAGTGTTTTTTCGATGGGATTTCGGCGGGTTTTTCCTGCACTCCGGGGACCCTGCGGTAAATGCTGAATTCACCACAGGGTTGGGCAACTTTGATTCCCTGAAGTGCAGGAACTGCGGAGAACGAGAGAGCCCCGAAATGTCTGAATAACCCCTTGTCTCTTTAGTTCAATTCCAGGTGGTATCCAGCTCCTGAAATTCCTTCTTCCACTGGTGTAAACGTAGTCCACATAGTCATTTAGATATGCTGACTTTTGATACATCTCCCACTTCTAGTCTGGGTGTTTCTGGAGACTTGTGGTTGTTCTGGCAGGACTCTGTTGTCATCCCGCAGCGTATCCTTGTCTGATATTTCACAGTGTGTTTCTTCTGTGTTATTTGTTATTGATGGCTGGTTTGTATCCTCTATGTGATATTCCTCTTGGGTGCTAGTTTGGGTCCTTTATTGAGGCATGTAGTGTTAGGTGCGTCCTGTTTCTTCTCAGAACCTGTCCTGACTCTGTTACCTCTTCATATGATCTGATTCCTTCAGGTGCTCTTAGGCAAGTTTTCCACCACTCTTTTCCCTGGTTCACTGGAGGTTGGATCCACACCCTGAGCCGCTTGCAATGCCTGCTTGTTCCTGCAAAGGCTTTGGTGCCGGTCATTCATCACTTGATCCTGTATTAACAGACTCCCTCTCTTTGGAAGTAACAATTTGGTCCGTCGACCCATCAGTCTTTGAGCAGGACTACACTCCATGCCTTGTGTCGGTGTGTTGTGATGATCCAGTAATGCTAAATAAAGATCATTTCCAGAAGACACGGCTTTTTGCAGCGCTCTCTTGGCTGTCATTACTGCTGACTCTACCTTCCCATTGCTTTGAGGGTATCCTGGTGATGAGGTAACGTGGTCAAAGTCCAAATTTCATTTCAACACTGATCAGCCTGCTAGCAACATCACAGCCCAGGTATCCAGATCTCAACACAATGGCCACCATCACATTCTGCAATATTCTATCATCGCAATTGTATTTTGTGTCTGCATTTATTATTTTCTGGTTGATTATCCTCGAAATTGCCGCATTTTTAGATCTAATATATAGACAGTATTTCACTAGTGCCCCTCCCCCCATTACAAAGGCCACTGACACCTAGACACTTACCTGAACTAATTTCCTTTTCATACAGAAACACACAGCCCAAATTTCATTTCAACACTGATCAGTCCTGTCCCCCCCCCCACCCACCGGCCTCGCCTCTAATTTCAGGCATCCTTTCCAGCTGTATCCACTTCTCTCTAATTACTCTTACTAATCCCAGGCTTCTGGTCTCTCCCATGCAAGCTCTGCAGTGTTTTTCTGGCCACCAGCTCCCCCTCCCTTCTGCTGGAATTAGGGAAATGCAAAGTCCACATACTGCTGCACAATGCGCTCCCTGTCTCTTCTACTCTTTTACTCTGCATTCATCCTAAAATGGAACTCCTGCCTCTGTATCACCAACCCCATCATGATCTACATCTCTCCCTCTCGTATAAGACATTCCCATACAGGGATGCCTGCCACACAACTCACTAATACACATCACTGCCTCACCCAGTCCATCACTCTCGACTTGCAGTCCATCACTCTCACATTGCAGTCCTCTCCTCTTGTTTCCACCCCAACCCTTCTAGATTGTGAGTTCCCACGGGAATAGGGCCCTCGTTTCCTCATGTATCAGTTTATCAAATGTTGTTCAATGTATTGTAACCCTGTCTATATCATACCCATTGTTCAGCGCTGCGGAATATGATGGCGCTTTATAAATAAAGTATAATAATAATAACACTGAAGTCTTTAAAATGAATTGAAATAAACTGGGGTCCATTATCTGAACATATAGTGCCCTATCACCTCCTTCAACCTAACTCTAGCTCTCACGTTAGCGCCAGATTTAAAGAGATGTTAGCGCTCCGCACAGATCACCTCCGATTCGGTAACGGGTTAAAAAACCTGTTAGAGAATTAGGATTCGTGATTTATTCCGCAAGCTTATTGTACTTTGTGCTCCCTAGACTTAACATGGGGAGCGCAAAGTGCAAGCAGAGTTTAACTAGCATTTGGATCACAAGGTCCTAACATGAGTTACTAAGAGCTGTTGCTATCTGAAAAAATAACACCAGCTCTGAGTTGCTGCAGAATCAGTTAGCAGCAGCTGAAACCCCCCCCCCCCAAAAAAATCATATACTCACTTCTCATCCCATGGCTAGAACGGTGGCCAGATTCGCCACTTCTGGCCCCTGGGAGCAGAGTGAGACTGGGGAAAAAAGTCCCCAGTACCCCTCTGCGATCACTCCGCTGGCGAGCAGCATCTCACAAGATGTGAGATCCTGCCTGTCACATGATCTGGCAAAAGCCTCCATGGAGTCCATAAAACTCCGTGGAGGGGATGCCCGGGACACTGTGTTAGTGCTGCCCGAAGCATCTGCAAGCCTAGCGGCCGCTACGGTGCTGACTGCTGGACTCATCGCCTGCCTCGTAATCCTCTGGTGAAAGCGGGATGCAACGAGGAAATTAGCTACCACTAATTTTCCCCCTTAACGCCACGGTTTTAGTGAATGGCAGCTGATAAGTGTCTGGGATTCTATATCTTGCAAAATAGGCGTTTAATTTTCATATTACTGTAGGGCAATTCAGTGGCGTCACTAGGGTTGGTGTCATCCGGTGCAGCAACTAATGGTGTCACCCCCCCGAGTTTTATATTTTTTTTAACTACTCTTACTCATAAATCAGTACTCCCATATAACACTGAATCCTCATACATGGCGCACTTTACTGTGAGGTTTATTGCTGTGGAGCTCTCTCTTATGCTCACACACAAATTTGGGCGAACTGCCAGCAAGTACGGTGACTGTTTGAAGACAGTGAAAGTCCCTATAGAGAAGTAATGGTTAATCTGTTCAGAGACACCGAACAGCAGAGAAATGTCCTGATGTCCGGTGGTTTCATTCAGCAGGTTTATTCAGGCGAACACCATAGGTTTCAATGTTAAAAATATTCCTGTTTTTATCCAATATCTAATAAACAGTTTATTCCTGTAGGCTGGGGTCAGACGAGCGCAGTTTTAACTTGCGTTTAGCCGCACTTAATCGTGGCCGTGCTAGCAGCAAATGACGTCCAATGCCAGGCAACATACGAAGAACGGCCGCACGAAAGTTCGTCCGCACAACGCAAGTGGCAAACGAACGCATTTTCTTGAACGTCAAACCGCTAGTACTGACGTACAAAGTGCGCTGCCTATGCATAGCGGCATGTGTGCGTGATTAGGAGACGTCAGACGCTGCTCATGTCCGGCCTACATAACGTCCAGACACCCAAAGTTTCCTTGTTTGGATCCGTACAAAATCACGGCCGGAATTGCGCATTGTATGAACGCTATCGCGTCTTCCGTGAAAAAATACGTCCATTCGTTCGGACGTACTTTTTCACGGACGATGCGAAAAATGCGTTCGTCTGACCCTTGCCTTAATCTGCTGTAAAAAGTTCTCTTTATTTATTGGTTATTTTTGTTTTAGTATCTTTTAGTCATTTTTCAAAAAAAATCTATTTTTTTTCTCTAATGGCAGATTTTCTTGTTTCTGTATTAGACCTTTTTATTATCATTCATAGGAACTTATATGTTAATTCCAGACATTTTCGTCCAGTAGTTTTTGAAAACCGCGGGCGACAGCTTTGCAGTGGCATTCGGTGGCTGATTCCCTGCACTTCAGGGACCCTGCGGTGAATTCACCGGGGAATTTGATTCCCCAAAGTGCGGGGAACAGAACACCGAAATGTCTGCGTCATTTCGATGCTCTGTGAATATCCCCTTTAGTGGTGTTTTGTTTGTTGCCCCCTGGAAAGTGCCAGCGTAGGCCTTGCCTACCCCGTACATATTTGAAAATGTGATAACTATCAATGTATCCTTCCTGGTAAAATATTTGTGTTTACAAAAAAAAATTCTAGGGTGTCACCCTTAGGGATGGTGTCACCCGGTGCGGGCCGCACCCCCCGCCCCCCTTGCGACGCCCCTGGCAATTCCATGAAGACACGGACATAGGGTCTAAAATGTAAAAATTCACACACATAGCAGATTTTGGCTTTGTTTGTCAGTTGAAGCGCTATATATTTTGAATAGTGCAAAATAATTCAGATTTATTTCCTTTGAAAATATCTTTGACAAAATCAATACTTGATTTTCCAAGCAAGGGTTAGCATCATGATAATATGGTGAAATTACACACATAAGTTGTTTCCTTAGATCAGGGGTGTGGAACGTCCGGCCCAACGGGACGTAAAAGGCCCCAGGAATCGCTTGGTCCGGTCCTCAGGGTGCCACAGCAGCGGGGTGTTTAACTTCCTTTTCCCTTTACCTGACCTCAGCGCGCGGCGAGTAGTTGAATGAGGGACTGAGTGATTCAATTACCACAGCGTGGCGATTCCGTTACTTTATTAAAAACTACATACAGGGTTAAATATGTTGTCAACTTTTACCAAACTTACAAGAATCTCGCAAATGTCACCATCATATAATAAAATTACTTTAGTCTAGAGGTAATTTTGGAAACTGAATTTATCGTTTTGTATGAACACTTGTAATACCATGTCTCAGGACTGGTGATTCCGTTACCAGTTTTGAAGGGGGATCCGGAAGGAAAACTCCTACAGTAAATAATAATATTTACAGTGTTTTGATGGTATTTTATAGAGCTTCTTTGTGAGCTGTTGGATTACAATGATTTATTTACAATAATGTTGGAAATAGTATAATTAATATAGTTTTTAACTGTAAAAAGGTGATTCCGTTAGTCCTGGAATTGCCCTGTAGTAGATCTAGTATCCTGAAGCTGGTCTATCTCCCAGAAATTAGAGTCTTAGTCCACTGTTATGAAATACTCCTTGCCATGGAATATGAACAAATCAAGGCCAAGCCTTTCCCACGGTCTAGTCAGGAGGATCTCATGAGGCATAAATGTCTCGTTTTGTTGTTTAGTATCAAATGAACGGCATATGTCACACTGGTCAATATATCCGAGACATAATATCTGTTCAAAGATCAGATGGAATAACTACTCGCTCGCCTTTGAACAGAACACAATCCTGTACACTCATTTCATCACGTATGTGGTAAAATGGTGGAGCCTCTAGGGGTGCCCGTTCCTTTGCATGTAACTTCACAACTTTCTTTCCTTCACTGCTTGTAAATTCTTGACATCAGATTTGAAGGCAGCCAGTGATATTATCTAGGAGCACCGGATCACCTATCAGCCTCAGCCACCTCCTTGGTAGATGTAAAACAGCCAGGATCCAGATAAGGTATATAACTGGTGGTTTTATTAAAGCAAATATTAAAATGTATAAAATATAAATTTCCTGTACACCAATACGCGTTTCACCTTAGATGACCACAGACACACATTTTAATATTTGCTTTAATAAAACCACCAGTTATATACCTTATCTGGATCCTGGCTGTTATACATCTACCAAGGAGTGGCTGAGGCTGATAGGTGATCCGGTGCTCAAAGATAATATCACTGGCTGCCTTCAAATCTGGTGTCTGAGCTGTGAGATAACTCTGCCACGTTCTCTTTTACGTTATTGTGAGTTTTATTGCTTATTGCTGTGGAGCTCTGTGATACGCTCATACACACCGCACATTACTGAGTTTTATTGCTGTGGAGCTCTGTGATACGCTCATATACACCGCACATTACTGTGAGTTTCATTGCTGTGGAGCTCTGATACCATCATACACACAGCACATTACAGTGAGTTTTATTGCTGTGGAGCTCTGTGATATGCTCATACACACCGCACATTACTGTGAGTTTTATTGTTGTTGTGCTCTGGGATACCCCCATACACACAGCACATTACAGTGAGTTTTATTGCTGTGGTGCTCTGAAATGCAGTGTGTCAGTAATGTATAGTATCTTTTAAAGTGATCAGCAGTTTCCCTCGTTTGTCACAGGGACATTCTGTGCTGCGGCGCAGGCTTAGCTGCAATGAGTGGGTGATGTCTGCTGCAGCAGAGCAGTCGCCATCTGTAAGTCTGGAGGGGGCGCAGTGGATTCCCCAATTCGATGCTGGGTCCAAATGTTTTTTTTTTACGCAATTGTCAAAAAGATTATTTTAATGAGTTAACAAATAAATTCTTTAGCGCAACAATGTACACGTGGGTGTTGCATTGTAGGGGGTGTGGTTTTGCATGGGTGTGGCCTCCTGTGGGTGCGGCACAAGGGGGCTCTAAGTGTGTAAGTGTATATGTGTCTCCCGATAAGACACAAGGTGTTTATTTTCTAACTCAGAAATGTAATTTTCTCTACATGGTAATCCAGCTGTTTAGGGGCGGAGCTTCCAAGAACAGACCTGCAGCGTAAGCGAGTATAGAACCTTGTATCTGTCATTTTATCCGTCTATCTATAGATCGAGCGATGGCAAACCATCTGTTGTCATGTCACTCAAATCTCACTCAGGCCTATTCCTGGCCAGATTTATATAGACTATATAAAGATTTAACAGATTATATAAAAATAAATTTACATATTTTAGGGCTGGGAAAATTAACGATTAATCATTAAATTTTTCTGATCGATTACATTTATTTTGATCAGGGGGGCCCATCAGCCCCGGTATCGGACTCTAGGAGTCTAGGAGTCACGCACAGTGACTGACGCAGGAAGAAGACAGCAGACGAGAAGGTAGCGGAGGAGCGGTGCGTATGGTGCTGAATGTCTCAGTCCAGCCTTGGACCCAGCCAAACCCCAGCAGGGCCCAGACCCCAGGCACATACCAGGCCACAGACAAGACCAGGGCCCAGACCCCAAGACCCAGACGCTGTGAACTGTGAAGTTATGTCATGGATTGTTGAAACTAGTGTCGGGTGATTGTATATAGTGTATACCACATTTACCACTGACTAATGCAGAGTTGCAATGCAAGCAGATCAGCTAGAAGTAACTGGATCTGTATGTGCATTATAATTAATCAAAATTAATAGATTAAAAAATTTGATTAATCGAACACGAATTTTAATCAGTACCGGCCCTAAAATATTTACATTTGTTTGGTTTTACATTTACTTTTAATGGTTTTAGTTTTACAGAGAAAGGGGTCCATCACAGGGGGTGGGGGCGCCTTGCTCTCCAAAACTAAAAAAATATCTCCACCAACAATTTATTTCTTATTTTTTTTTCCATTATTTATACTTTTATGGAGAACAGTGTCCAACGAAGGCGGCGCCTGCTGTGTGAAATAAATAAATAATATAAAAATGGGAAGAAAAAAAATATAACTTTTCAGAGCAAAGCGCCCCCCTGTGATGGGCACCTGTAAGCACATGCCTACTTTGACTTATAGTAAATCCGGCCCTGTGACAAATGCAGCATTCGCCTTCGCTTGGTACTGGGCAGAAGCTTGAAACGTGTCGATACGGCTCATTGTGAACAGACGCTGTGCATGAGAATAGGGGCGTCTGTAAGGAGAACCTCCCAGCTCAGAGTGGGGGCGCTCAGGTATTACAGGCCATAGGAAATGTTTTGTAGGCCGCGCAAAACAAGATCAATCACAAATAAGCTGGATTTTATTTCAGACAGGAGCAAAATAATACACATGTAGATCATCTTTGTTCCTCTTTAGTAACGAAGAAAAATGTAGGAAATAGATTTCTGTTTAATGACATGTTCTAGCAGTGACAGCGTTTCCTGATAAATCTGACATAAATCCATTAAAGCAGAACTCTCTGATATCATTTATTTATTAAAAGGAAACTATACATAAAACACAATAAATTGCTATACAGAGATGTGGAGAATTCTGAGATTAAACAAGCTCCAACACTTAAAGGGCCACTAACACCAAAAACTGAAATGTCCATATTGTGTGATATTTTCCTCTATATGTGTCACTGGGCGCATCCATTGTGTGATATTTTCCTCTATATGTGTCACTGGGCGTGAAAGGGAATTTGAAATATGATAGCTAAATCACTGTATACATATTTCTATATTCTAGTAATATTTGATAGCTATATAAATATATAGGGCCTGACTGACTGCTCAGCAAATACGTAATTTGTTCATGAGATAATGCTGAGTCTGGTCTTTCTTTTGGCTTCCTGTTTTTGCCAAGGAGTGCAAATTTTCTATTCAACTCTGCTTCCTCTTGAAACTAAGAAGGCTGGCTGGCCGAGAGGAAGGGAGGGACACAGATGTTTAATTGTTAATGTATATCCTATGGAACATTCTTGCCCAAAAGCAGGATATAGCTGTGACGTCAATATAGTATTGCCTACTGGGCAAGGACAGGAAATGTTTGTGTAAGTCTATGTTACTGCCCAAAGTAGAAAAAACATGTTTCCTATATTACTGATGTATTGATTCTTTATTGGTTTGTAATCCATGAATTTGTGACACTCCTATATTGACAAAACTGACTGAATGCTTGAAACATGCCCAGAGTAATAAGAAACACCCAAGACAGAATTTGTGTCCTGGTCTTTTATTCTCACTCGAGTTGTTTCCTGTATGATCACTGGGTCTGGTGACAAAGCAGCTATCTCTTTCATCACTAGACCGTGGCCATTCCTGTGATGCTTTTGCAGTGATACATTTCAATTTGGTATCAGAAGTGCGGATTTGAATCGGTCTGGGTATACGGTATAGTGACCCTTTCTCTTTGTTTCCTTGATTATGAGATTGCTTGAGTCCCCGCAGCCAGTGACTTGCATTTGAATTGTTTTGTAAAGAGTATTATAGTATAAAGATTAACCCTTTCGCTGCTGAGCTTTTTCCCGCCTCTGTGCTGAGCTCATTTTTACCGGTTTCGCTCATCATGTTTAACCGCGTTTTGAAGCCTAATTTTAATATATGACCCAGACATATTATATATCGTTCTTTCCGGCAGACTGTGCAGATTCATAATATGTCATTATTATATGTATACGTTATGTCATGTCTGTATATTATAACAAAAAATGCTATAAAATTAGAATTTTCAATAATTTACAATGTGTAAAGTGTTTTTTTTCACATTTTAAAATGCGATCGTTTGCGGTTATATTTTCTATGGGGTGCGCTTGATAAAAAAATTAGAAATGAGGAATCGTTACTTTTTTTGGGGAAAATTTCGTGTTTTTTAGCAAACGCCCCCCATAGAAAAAATCGTTAGTGCAGCATCATTGTTCACATTATAATTGAAATGTGAACAATATTGTTGCACTAATAAATCTAAAAAAAAAACCAAAAACTTTTTTTTTTTACTTTTTCCATGGTCATGTTTGGTATCATTGGAAAGGCCACGCTCTGGCCATTCCAATGATAGTAAACATTAACCCCTAGCTGTCACGGATCGGGAGATAGGGGTTTCATTGGAACCCCCTATCTCCACTTTAGGTGGCAGCAAGGGGTTAATTTAAAAACTGGCGCCATCGCGCTCTGCGCGATGACGCCAGTCATTAGGGGGATATCCCGGAAGCTTGGCCGACATCCAAGATGTCGGCCAGCTCCGGGAGGAGACCGCGATACGGTGCATGTTGGCGCCATATCGTGATCCAGCCCCCTAGGGGTTAAAGACAGCCGCCGCTTGGAAGGGCAGGCTGTGCCCTTCCAGGCGGTGCCTGTCTTTAATCTCTGGCCCGCATGGATGGGGAGGGGGGTGCCTGAAATAGATGTCATTGCGCACGCACGATGACGCCTATCGTGCCCGCCGGGGTCCCGGAGGTTGGGCTGACATCGATGATGTCAGCCCACACCGGGGGGCCGAGCGATCAGCCGGAATACCGGCTGATCGCGGGCTGCAAAGGGAGGACGCGCTCAGCGCGTCCTCTGCAGCGAAGTACCAATGCGGTTGGACGCGCGGAGCGCGTCCACCGCATTGAAGTGGTTAATACCTTTAAGTTTCCCGCCCCTGGGAATTGGGTCCCTATTTACCTGACTACTTGTTATTTCCTATTTGTGCGTGTTGTCCCTGATAGTGTAGTTAAAAAGATTTTAAATAGAATGGAGATTGCTGTTTTGTAATTTGGCTCAGTAAGAATAAAGGAAACTGCGCATTTTTTGTGACCCTTTCCCTCTCACCCTTTTAATTGCGCTGGCCCTTCTCCTCCCCCCCCACCACGCCTTTTTTTTGCAATATGGGTGCCAAAAAAATCCTCCCATATAGATCCAAAAACAACGGGCAAATTAGATAAGCACTTCAAAGAGAAGTTAATGCCCCAAAATGGCCCTGTTGAAACGCCCGCCGATTTTGTACAACGTGTTGCTGTTGGATATTTTACCACGCCCTTTATAGATTGTCTTGCTGGTTGGACTATAGCCATGCATTCTTTTGATCCATTCCCAAATTCAGGAAGCTTCTCTTCCTATCATATATCCATGATAAAAGTCTTATGTCTTGGCGACCAGAAAGCTTTCCCATATTTCCAACCTGACTCAAATTGGGATAGAAAATATATGAAGGAATGTGGTAAAGTGTGGATTCACTTGTCCTCTTCATATAACCCCATTTCTAAAACTCCTAAAGATGTATCATGGTCCATAGATAATCCCCCACCTTACAATTCCTCTCCTCCTGTCCTTTCACAACCTACTCCCAAACCCTCTTCCCTTTATCCCAGCCTTGACCCTAAGACTTTGGCAGCTGTGATTACAACTATTGAAACCACTACTAATCCTCTGCCTTCCCCTGAAGCCCTAACACAAAATATAGGTGTTTTAGGTGCTATCGTAGGAATACCCCATGTTGAAACAGAATCTGACACAGAACAAGATGAAACCAGCACATATGATTGGCAAAAAAAAATCCCTATGTCTAAATTCAGTACATCCTCATTTGTATCCACTTCCAAACCCAACCGTGTAGGATACTCTCCCCAAATGCAACCTTTTATTGACCAATTTGAACCCCAACTTCAGAACATAATAACTAGGACCCAATCTGGCAAAACTATCAAACCCCCTGCTAGATATCAGATGCCCTATTTAATTGCAGGAAATAATGTCGTTATTATGCCCCCTGATATAGGAACCTTAAATTTTATAATTAAGGGTTCTCCTAGTCCCTGAATTTCCCCAACCGCGACAACACAATATCTTAAACGGGCGACAAGAGGATTGCAATTAACTCAGGAAGATTACAAGTTGATCATTAACAGTGTCATGGGATATGCTGATGACACTGGTTTTGATTGGACTTGTGTTCTCTCACTTCAACCCCCCATGCTCCTCTAATGGGTGCCCTTATTACACCCCAAAATTTGCCTTTTACAAACATCAGTCCAGATTGATGATATGTGGACAGAAGTTTGTGATGAATGGACTCGTAATTATGGAGCTCGACGTTCTATGGTCGCAGCCATTGCATGCAAACAAAATGCCAAATAATCTGTCACCGAATTCGTCCACCAGTTCCATAAGAACTGGTGGAAGGAGGATGCCGGCATGACATTAGATGGAGATATGGGTCTCCTCTACACTCAAACTCTCATGGGTAATCTCAGAGATGATACCCAGAGAATTGCTAAACAGGTTATTGATAACTGGCCAACAGTGGTACCTATTGATCTTAATAATAGGCTCCTTGTTAAATATTCTGCTGGTTGCTTTGACCTGCAGCATTCTAAATATATGTTAGCTGTTTTTAACAGTCCTTCAGGTCCCCCAGGTAATACTGGTCCTCGCCTTAAACAGACTTATTATCACCCTCAACACCCCACACGTACCCCAGGTACTTGTTTCATTTGTGGTGATCCAACTCACTGGCGTAATGAATGCCCTCATAATCCCAGGAACATTGGCAATACTGCTATGAACCCCCAGCCACGTTCTCCAACAAGCAATGCTGTTACCCCTCCTAACAATGCCTGTGATCCACCTCGTCATAAGATTGATTGGCAAAAACAATCAAATGCATGATGTGGCCCAGAGGCATGCTCCATCTCATGTGTTCAGGTTTCAGAAACAGTTGACCATTTGCCCCTAGTGATCCTTAATTTGGAGGATCATAAAACCCCATTCCTTGTGGATACGGGCGCTACAAATTCGACGCTTACAATAGAGTGGTGCTTGTGGTCAATTAAACCTGCTGAGACGCCATCTTTGGGGATTAATGGAGTCCTAAGAGAAACGTTTGTCACCCCACCCATTGCTATTTCTTCAAATTCTTCTCCTGCCTCTGTGTTTCATTCTTTTCATGTTCTCCCAACCTGTCCTGTTAATTTGCTAGGCAGAGATTTGCTTTCTTTGCTTGCTGTGTCTATTATCTGCATGCCATCTGGATCTTTACATGTGGATTCACCATTTTTTTCTATTGAAGCTGCTCCCAGCATACTTCATCCCCCATCAGCCCTCCCTTCTCTCCACCTAGCTCTTCCTCCCATTCCTTCTCTCCTCTTCACTGTGCTTTCCTTTCAGCACCTGAACTCGAATTGTGTGTACATCCGGATGTATGGACAAATGACGAATATGATGTGGGTTCTATCTCCTGCACACCATATTCGGCAAAATTAAAAGCATCAGCTACTCCTGTCTATCACAAGCAATATAATCTGTCACCTGCTAAAGTTGAAGGAATACGGGAATTCATTCACCGCTTCTTTGCTACTGGCATTCTGCGTCCCATTGTAAGTTCGTACAACACTCCTGTAAATCCTGTGCCTAAAGGAGATGGATATCGCTTTACTCAGGATTTCAGATCTCTCAATGAAATCATAATTCCTATTTCTCCAATTGTACCTGATCTCCCAACCCTTCTCACCTCCATACCCCCAGACTCCACCCATTTTACAGTCATAGACCTAAAAAATGCCTTTTTTTCTGTCCCAGTACATCCAGATACACAACACATTTTGGCCTTTACGTTTGAAGGTAACCAATTTTCGTGGTCAGTTTTACCTATGGGATTTATTGATTGCCTGGCTACCTTTGCACGTGCACTGTGTGAGACTCTGTTGAGTTACAGTCCGCCGGAAGGCTCCACCTTACTACAGTATGTGGATGACCTCCTCCTTGTAGCCCCAGCCAAGCTGCATGTCACACTGACTCTGTTGCTCTCCTCAACCATCTACACTCAGAAGGCCACAAGGTGTCCAGAAAAAAGATGCAATTTTGCTCCACCTCTGTTGAGAATTTGGGTTTCGTTCTCACTCAGGGATCTCGTGTCCTCTCACCGTCCCGCATTCAGAGCCTGCTCCAGCTCAAGCGTCCTGCCTCCAAAACAGACATGTTGTCTTTTCTAGGCATGGTGAATTTTTGTCGTCACTGGATACCAGACTGCTCCTATTATGACTCTGTTCTTCGTGCGTCTGCTGCGCACACAGCTCGGACCAAATTGTTTGGTCTCCGGACATGGTGTCTGCCTTTGATACGTTAAAGGAACTGTTGGCTACTGCACCAGCACTGGGGCTACTGAACTATAAACTGCCTTTCCACCTCTACTGTAGGGAGGATGGGCGCACAATGGCGACTGTTCTTGCACAGGTCCACGGGGGGCGCTGCGTCCAACTGCATTTTTGTCAAAAGTCCTGCCACCTGTTGTTCAGGGAATGCCAAATTGTCTCCGCTCCTTGGCTGCCTGTGCCATGGCTGTGGAAACAGTTCAATCCTTAACCCTAGGTACTGACACGATTCTCCATACACAACACAATGTCTTGCATGTACTTCGTAACCTTTCTACCCAGCACATTTCTTCCCAACGTTTGTCTGGTTATAAAACTACTAACATCTACCTCCAAATTGTCTGTCAAATACTCTTCTGTCACTTCAGGTCCTTCTGCTGTTCTTAACGCTCTTCTGCGTCTACGCGAAGACCATGAGGAGCCTCGCGAATTACATGATTGTCTTCCACTCATTCAACTAACGACCTCTCCTAGATCTGATCTTTCTGACACTCCTCTAGAAGGTCCTGATATTCGTCATATCTTTGTTGATGGCTCCTGTTCTCGTCCTTCTGATTCACAGTATCTGACTGGTTATGCTGTGGTTGAATTGCCTGATATTGTGCATGAATCTGCTTCCATTCCTTCAAATTCTTCGCAAGCTGCGGAACCTTTTGCTTTAACAGCTGCATGTAAACTTTTTAAAGATCTCCCTGTCACCATTTATACTGACTCTCGTTATGCATTTGGTTTTGTGCAGGATTTTGGTGCATTATGGCATCGCCGTGGTTTTACTACGGCTGATGGTCGTCCTATTTCTCATTCTGATCTGATTTCTGATCTCCTGTCTGCTATTCTATTACCTTCTCGTCTTGCTGTTGTCAAATGCAAAGGTCATGATCCTGTTGACTCTATTGTTTCTCGTGGCAATCACTTTGCTGACACTAAGTCTAAAGCTGCTGCTCTTTCATCTCCTACCATTTCTCTTGTTCCTCACCCTCCAATTGTCACCTGCTACCTTTCTCCTTTTCTGCTACCCCAGAAATGGATGCTTAAAGAACTCCAGGTGCTACTGAAGCTGATGTTTATCATTGGGCCTCAGAAGGCCTTGTGAAGTCTCAAGAAATTCCACCTGATGTTAGAATTTATGAGAAAGGAGGGAGAGTGGGCCTACCTGCTACAGCAGCGCCAATTTTTATTTTTTATGTTCACGGTCCTGGCCACAGATCTCCCAAACTCACATACAGCGAAATGGCTAAACATTTTTCTGTTTGTAATCTTAAGGCTATGATTAATTCCCAACTTTCTCGTTGCCTTATATGTGCCAGAAATAATACACAGGGCCCAAAAATTAGAACTCAACACCTACCACCAGCTAATGGTCCATTCCAGGAACTCCAAATTGATTTTACACACATGCCCACTGCAAAAGGTAACCTGAAATACCTTCTGGTAATAGTTGACAAGTTTTCTAGATGGCCTGAAGCCTTCCCTACTGCAAGAGAAAATGCCAGAACTGTTGCCAAAATTCTTTGTAAAGAATTAATACCCAGATATGGCTGCCCCATATCTATTGATTCAGATAATGGTCCTGCCTTTACCTCTAAGATCACAGAGGAATTGGTAAAATTAAAGGCCATTCAATGGAAGTTTCATTAACCATACCACGCGGAGAGTTCTGGAATCGTGGAACGGCAAAATAGAAATATCAAAGATATACTTAGAAAAGCTACTGAGGGTACCTTCAAGAACTGGCCGGATTACCTTCCAGCCATTCTTGCAGAAATAAGAATGACCACCCATTGTCACTGGTCTCTCCCCCTTTGAAGTTCTCATGGGAAGACCCTTTCCTACCCCATGGATTCCTAAGCAAGGTCCCCTGGTAATGTTACCAGGTGATCTGGATGAATTTAGGGAAGCATATGTTACCCAGTTGCTTAAAACATTGCATGATTTCCATAGAACGGTCTCCTACTCTTTTCCGCCTCTCTTCACAGATCCTACTCACCGTTTTGTTCCAGGAGATTGAGTGCTTGTGAAGGCCCTGCATCGTCACAAAACCATTGACCCACCATATGGAGAGCCGACTACCATCCTTGCTGTGACCAGAACTGCCGTGCTGACTGATGAATCACCTTCCTGGATCCATGCATCAAGGATAAAGAAAGCGCCATTCATCCCTGATGACTTCATTCCTGATCCACCTGTGACCTCAACCCCAGACGTGGATTCGCTGACCCCTGCTTCTAGATGACCTCCTCCTGTGACGTATCCCGCTGATGAATCTGGAGTGTGGGCCTCAGCATTTGTAAGCCCCTGCTAACCTGTTGGCTGGTTTCCCAGCTGAAGAATCGTTTCCCCCCCAATTTATTTTTTATGCCTACTAACTTTCTATTCAACCTGAAGAGTAGTACCTTTTTTCCTCATTTACACGAACTGTTTATTTTTTGATGAACTTTCCTTTTCCACAAAGTAATACATACTGTATTAACTCTGATTTTACACTTGCAGTGTCTATTGATAGAACTACTACCAAGATGTTTTGCTCTTTTTCGAAGAACGGTTTTATTTTTGTTGGTTCGCTTTTAATCATCATGATCTACTTCATCATACTTACTGGTAGTTCATGCTACTATCACAGATGTTATTTGGGAAGATATTGTAGGTACCCATAAGATCTCCTTTGCTCGTCCCCCAGTTCTTAATTTGCATTTCAAAAGAGACTTGCATCGACCTAATAACTATGCATATGCTGCTCAGACTATATATGAACTTTCAGGTTTCAACAAGTCCTGCTGGATATGTATGGCCAAACCGACTAGTTCTAAATATGGTATACCATATGAAGGAGTTGCTTTGAATCTTAGTCTTTTTGATGATGATTTGTTTACACTGCCTACTTTTTCTAAAACTACTAACAATCCAAGTGCCACTTTTATACGTGCTCCCCTCTTACAGGAACATTGTGGTACTGCAGTGATACGAATGAGATTTAACATTACTGGTAGAATGCCTTTACCAGAACCTAACAGAAAGGAACCTCCTTGCCAGGTTATAATGGATCATATGTATGTCCCTAATAATTCTGAGATGAATCTACAAGCCACTTTTCGTGTTTCCTTTCTTTACGGTAATAGTTCTTCTTCCCGGTTCAGCACCCCTTGGCATTCTAAGTTAGTATCCTCCCCCCTTTGTTCTAACCAAGGTATACCAGATAAATATGTAAGTTTATGGCAATGGATGGATAAAACTTTCCCTGTAAGTGTTGGCAATGCCAACTATGCCGATTTCATGTTTGGATGTATTAACGCATCCCAAATTAATGCTACCCATGTTTTGTTTAAAAACACTGTGTGGAATGTAGCATCGTTTGGGAAACTTAACTTACATGATTCTGTACAGACTTTTAAAAAACGACTGGATGACTTCCTGCAGACACAGAATATTAAGGGTTATAATATTTAATATGTGGGTAAAAGCTTCTTGATCCAAGGAGAAATCTGACTGCCATTCTGGGGTCAAGAAGGAATTTTTTCCCAGTATGTTGCATATTTCAGACTGGGTTTTTTGCCTTCTTTTGGATCAACAGCAGTAGGTTATGTGGGAGAGGCTGAACCCAATGGACGCATGTCTTCTTTCAGCCTATATAACTATGTAACTATGATTCCAATAGTCCAAAAGATTGGACCTTGCAAGTGGAAGATGGCACATACTCTAGTATGATAATGGTTGCAACATATTATATTAATGCTTATGCTACCTTGCCCCTTAACCCCCCTTTTTACTGGTTATGTGGTAAATGGGCATATTTGGTAATACCTAGAACTTATGTTGGTGAATGTGTTTTGGGTCTTATTGGTCCATCTCATACTATTCACTCGTATGTTCCGTCTGGTATGCGCATTGACCTACATAACACTGTACATCGCTCTCATCGCTCCTCCATATCTGTCAAAACCTCTGAGGCAGAGCGATTTGGTGGAATCTTGCTACCCGCATATGGTGTTGCTCGTTTGTATTCTAAAATGAACCTTTTTGTAGACTTAGTTGATGACATGTTTAATCACACTACACATGCTCTAGCAGTTCTTTCTGCTGAGCAACGTCAAATTAGAGATGCAGTAATTCAGAATCGTATGGCCCTTGATTATTTGTTAATGAAGGAGGGTGGTGTATGTGATCTTCTTAATTTGACCCATTGTTGTTTTCACATTGATGACATTTCAGGTGAAGTTTCTCAAGATATACATGATATTGAGGAAATTCAAACCCAACTCAGGAAAGTATCAAGTCCCTTAGATGGATTTGATTGGACCTTTGGTCTTAGTTCTATTTTTGGTAGCCTAGTTTCAACTATTTTACATGGTTTAATGTATCTCGTTATGATTATTCTTGTTATTGTCATTTTTTACAAATTGTTGATGCTGTGCCTTGAGAAATGTTGCGTTTCTAACTCACCTATGATGCCAGCCTATCCTATACTTCCACCCCCACCTACTTTGATTCCTCTTCAACGTTCCCCTCTTACGAGTAATTACTAACCTCTGTTTTTCTTTTTTTTCTTTCCACGTATTGGAATGATTTATATGTATAATATGATGACAATGTGACTCCAATTGTAATAGGTTCACTAGCTTAGTTTTCTTTTTTAATTAATGATCACGTGATTCGTGATCAAAAGAAGGATTGAAAGGGAATTTGAAATATGATAGCTAAATCACTGTATACATATTTCTATATTCTAGTAATATTTGATAGCTATATAAATATATAGGGCCTGACTGCTCAGCAAATACGTAATTTGTTCATGAGATAATGCTGAGTCTGGTCTTTCTTTTGGCTTCCTGTTTTTACCAAGGAGTGCAAATTTTCTATTCAACTCTGCTTCCTCTTGAAACTAAGAAGGCTGGCTGGCCGAGAGGAAGGGAGGGACACAGATGTTTAATTGTTCATATATCCTATGGAACATTCTTGCTCAAAGCAGGATATAGCTTTGACGTCAATTTAGTCATGCCTGCTAGGCAAGGACAGGAAATGTTTGTGTAAGTCTATGTTACTGCCCAAAGTAGAAAAAACATGTTTCCTATATTACTGACGTATTGATTCTTTATTGGTTTGTAATCCATGAATTTGTGACACTCCCATTTTGACAAAACTGACTGAATGCTTGAAACTTGCCCAGAGTAATAAGAAACACCCAAGACAGAATTTGTGTCCTGGTCTTTTATTCTCACTCGAGTTGTTTCCTGTATGATCGCTGGGTCTGGTGACAAAGCAGCTATCTCTTTCATCACTGGACCGTGGCCATTCCTGTGATGCTTTTGCAGTGATACATTTCAGGGCGCATCCATTGTGTAATATTTTCCTCTATATGCGTCACTGGGCGCATCCACTGTGTGATATTTTCCTCTATATGCGTCACTGGGTGCATCCATTGTGTGATATTTTGTGTTGTAAACCCCCTCCCCCCACAGTATCTTTTCATCACTTGCTCCTCACTGTGTCAGGTTTTTTGAACATTTTTAAGACAAAGCTTTGTTTTGCTACAGGATATGACGGAAGAAGGTGGTCATTGATATGGAGAGCTATGTCCTGGTATTTCGTTTATTTATACAGACCCCAAACCAGACATATATATATATATATTACGCAAGAAGGGCAGCACTCAACCTTTACTAAGCTTTCAGTGTGGCTGCATCTCAAGACAATATGATGGAACAAACCAGGAAGAGAGCGACACCAAACATCATGTTCAAACAATACAAAAGAAACAACAACATTGTCCGGCTGGGTGGAGTAGAGGTAACATTACTGCTCTGCATGGAGAGAGCCTGTGGAGACATGGGTTCGATTCCAGCAAGAGCACCTCTCCAGTAAGTGTCCTTGGGCAAGACACCTAACGGTACATACTCGCCACCCAGGACATACTTGAAAACGAGAGAAATCTCAATGTATCCTTCCTGGTAAAATCCTTTCTCAAAAAAATAATAAATTCATTTAAACCTTGAGATTGCCAGATTTAACCCTTTAAATGCACAAACAATTCTCATCCCCATCAGAATCCCTGCAGTTCTTAACCCTTTCAAGAAGTTTACAAGGTTTTTAATACTGAGCTCTGTTGAAAAATGGTGGAAATTTAGTTTGCAATGGATGGCCATGAATTGCTTAAGCCTGTCAACAGCAACAATGTATTCCACCCCTGGCAGGTCCTATCATGCCAACCTAATTTGTGGTTTATTTGTAAAGTTTGAACATGAGGTTTGGTGTCGCTCTCTTCCTGGTTTGATTACAAGGGTTGTGCTGGAGAACAAAAAGTGAGAGAAAACTGCCTCCACACTATAAGAAGTGTGTTTATTATTGGAGAAGCCACCTGCACATCACAGCCATTTGATGAATTGCATCCCAGGGCTCCTGTGCCACATTCCCCATATGTAGCAAGGAACCCTTGTAGATACTGAAACTGCAACTGGTCATCATGCCTAGCTCCTAGCTAATGAGGGTCCAACAAACCCGAAACAGCGCTGTCCTAGGAGTGGCTTTGACCGGTTGCATAAACCTTATTTCTGCTAAAAAGCCACAGTGTGGCATAGCATTGATTTTAGGGTTCTGTGTAATAACAGATCCAGGATACATAAAAGGGAGACAGATGTCATTTGCATATCCTACCCAGAATTCCTCTGCCATAATAAACACATACATAAACACACACATATATATATATATGTGTATCAGACCCCAAACCAGACATACCCAGAGGCAGAAGCTGGGGCAGCTGGCCGGATGCATTTAAAGCATTTGCCCATCGTTCCCCTCCGGCTGGCCACGTTACCAAGTGGCCACAGGTCAGTGACGCGCTGTGACCTGCTCCTGTGAGATGTCGAAACTCCCTATAAACGTCACAGCCTCCACAGCCAGGCAGCCACTCGGTAATGCGGCAAGCCAGGGGGGGGCACTGTCCAAATGCTTTTAATTAATCCGGACAGCTGCCCCAGCCTCTCGGATACCAGCAACCTGGCCCAGCTCTGGCTTCCAGGTATTGGGAGGCGATATCGGGCCATTTGCACGAGTACCAAGTACTCGTGCAAATGACTGTGTCGGTGCATCCCTAACAGAAACACTAT
>RXON01003372.1:0-16065 GCA_009667805.1 Leptobrachium leishanense
CGTGGTCACCCGTGACAGAACGTGACAACAAACCAGCTGAAGCACAGTATGGCATCTTTTTGCTTGAGCCATTGCGTAGACCCTGTCAGGCGTCGGTTTAACTGCCACTTCGCCAGAGACAGAGAAGGAGGAGGATGAGTAAGAGGTGGTGGTGGTGGAGCAGACAGATCTCATACAAGCAGCTTTCTGGAGGCGTGGTGGATGAACAAGCTCCAGCACAGAGCCCCGTCTTGGATCCCTCCCAGCTGCAATCAGAGTTACCCAGTGTGCCGTGAAGGAAATGTAACGACCCTGTCCATGCTTGCTGGACCACGTGTCTAAAGTCACATGCACCTTGCTGCTGACTGCCTTTCCCAATGACTGGATAACATTGTCTTCCACGTGCTGGTATAGTGCTGGAATGGCCTTGCATGAAAAGTAATGACGTTTTGGAACCTGCCACTGTGGTACACCACATTCAGCAAATTCACGGAAGGGAGCAGAGTCCACCAGCTGGAAAGGCAGCAGCTGCAATGCGAGTAATTTTTCTAAGCTGGCATTTAAACGCTGTGCTTGGGGATGGTTGGGACTATATTTTTTCTTTCGCTGCAGCAGCTGCGGCAACGTAATCTGACTGCGTAAAACTTCAGCTACTGGGATGATGTCACATTGTGAGGAAGGACCTGCTGGTACATCCATTACTGTAGCATCATCCCTGTCGGTGGAGGTTGTAGGCAATGACATGCAAGACATACAGTGTGGGTAGAGACAGATGAGGAGGAGGAGGACCTACGCAAAGTTTTGCGCCAACGGGATGTGTGGCATTTGTTCATATGTCGCCTCAAGCACGTGGTACCCAAGTGTCCGGTGTTTATCCCACGCTTCAGCCTCCTCTGACATAGATTACAAATAGCAACGGTGGGGTCTGCTGCACATTTCTTAAAGAACTCCCAGACAGCAGAGTTCCTGCATGTGTTCTTTGAGACAACAGCGCACTGCACCGGAGCAGCTCTGACATCTGATGCCTTGGACTGGCTAGTGCTATGGTTGGTCACAGAGGATGTTGTGCCTCGTGTTTGCTGTGCCTCCTCCTCCTCCCCCTCCTCCTCACTTGATTCCTCAGTTCGATCTGGCACCCAGGTAGAGTCAGTGACCTCATCATCATCAATGTCATCTTCACCCCCTGTCTCCTTGTCACTGGAGCCAACTTGGCAGTATGCTGCAGCTGCTGGGGCAACATGAGTGCCAGTTATTTGTGTGTCATCACTAGCACCCCCTTCCTCTAGGTTGATTATACTCCCTTGCTCAACCTCAGAGATTGAATCAGAACACTGTACTTGCTGCGCATCCTCAAGCAGCATGTCACACTCATTGTAGTCAAACAATTCAGGTGACTCCTCTGTGTGTGATAGCAAGGCTACGGCAGGAGTAGCTGTGGACATGGAGGCTGCATTAGATGCTTTGGCAGCTGAGGTGGACTGTAAAGCACTAGAAGCCTGGCTGGCAGAGGACTCGGAGGATGAGGATGGCCTGGCTAGCCAATCCACCAATTCCTCTCTATGTTGCTGCAGGTTAAGAAGACGGCCAGCACCAGTTATAAAGGACAAGCGTGCCCCTGCAGAGGATGCACCACGTCCACCACGACCAGAGGCACAGCCTCCCGACACAGGGGCTGCTTGCCCACTTATCTGTGTCTGGGAGCGTCTGCCTGTCCTTTTTGTTCTTTCAGACATGCTGAGTGATATATAGATTAATATATACAGAACTCTGATTCAACTCTGGTATAAAGATTTAAGAACTCTGGTATAACTCAGTGAGACACACTGATAGCTGGCAGCCAGTGACAAGAGACAGATCACCTCAATTCACAAATGTTTTAAAGAAATTAGTGAGCCCCAAAATAATGCGTGGTACTGTTTGTGTGACGAGACACAGATCACCTTAATTCACAAGTGTTTTAAAGAAATTAGTGAGCCCCAAAATACAGCGTGTCTGTTTGTGTGACGAGACACAGATCACCTTAATTCACAAGTGTTTTAAAGAAATTAGTGAGCCCCAAAAAAACTTGCTGGCTGTGTGACGAGACACAGAAGATCACCTCAATTCACAAATGTTTTAAATAAATTAGTGAGCCCCAAAATACAGCGTGGTACTGTTTTTGTGACGAGACACAGATCAACTTAATTCACAAGTGTTTTGAAGAAATTAGTGAGCCCCAAAATACAGCGTGGTACTGTTTGTATGACGAGACACAGATCACCTAAATTCACAAGTGTTTTAAAGAAATTAGTGAGCCCCAAAATACAGCGTGGTACTGTTTGTGTGACGAGACACAGATCACCTTAATTCACAAGTGTTTTAAAGAAATTAGTGAGCCCCAAAAACTTGCTGGCTGTGTGACGAGACACAGAGAAGATCACCTTAATTCACAAGTGTTTTAAAGAAATTAGTGAGCACCAAAATACAGCGTGGTACTGTTTGTGTGACGAGACACAGATCAACTTAATTCACAAGTGTTTTAAAGAAATTAGTGAGCCCCAAAAAAACTTGCTGGCTGTGTGACGAGACACAGAAGATCACCTTAATTCACAAGTGTTTTAAAGAAATTAGTGAGCACCAAAATACAGCGTGGTACTGTTTGTGTGACGAGACACAGATCAACTTAATTCACAAGTGTTTTAAAGAAATTAGTGAGCCCCAAAAAAACTTGCTGGCTGTGTGACGAGACACAGAAGATCACCTCAATTCACAAATGTTTTAAATAAAGTTGTAAACCCCAAAAAAAACTTGCTGGCACAGTGTCAAGACACACATCACCTAAATACCCTGATATTTGGTATAAATTAGACCCAAAAAGACTTGCTGGCACAGTGACAAGACCCAGAAAATCACCTCAATTCACAAATGTTTTAAATAAAGTTGTAAACCCCAAAAAAAACTTGCTGGCATAGTGACAAGACACATATCACCTAAATTCCCTGATATTTGGTCGAAATGAGACCCCCCCAGACCCCCCCAGTAGCGTGGCAGACCGGCAGTAACAACACACACACAACTATCTTCTTTGAAATCTCCTCTGAAATGCGTGCAGAAGCGCTGCGTGGAAACCTTATATAGTGTGTTGTGGGACTTAGCTCTGTGAGCCCATGATTGGGCAAAATTTGCCCAATCAGGACTCTGAGCGGTGATTGGCATAGTGTTCAACCAGTCTTGCACCAGACCTGTGGCCAATTACGAGCTTCAGGCCAGTGGGAAAATGCATTGTGGTCCATTGTGGTCGAACATGCGGCGAACACCCGGAAATGTTCGGTGTTCGCAATCCGCTCGAACAGGCTTAGGCTAGGGTCAGACGAGCGTGATTTCTACGGACTGTACGTCCGTGCACACGGACGTCGTCAGTACGAAGACACAGTAGTGGCCACACAGTCCGTTTTATTTACTGATGTATATTTTGACGGATGTAGGAGGGAAAATAAATTTAAAAGCAAACCATTTTGTCCGTGAAAAATGCTGGAGTATAAATGCAGTGCGTCTGACCACGTTCCATCACTCACACACAAAGCTATGGGACGTTGCGGACGCAGCGCACTTGTGCGGCCGTTCTAGTGGTTTACGTTCTTGCCTGCCTTGCGTCCGTTTGCCCGCGGCCGTGGTGCGTCGCAGTTCAGTGCGACTACTTCGTGTAACGGGCTTCCAATGGGCTTTCTGTCATGCTATCAGGACGTATTTTAGGCGCAATCACGGACGTGACACTACGCTCGTCTGACCCCAGCCTAAGTTCGGGTCGAACCCCGAACCGTCCAAACCGAACAGCTCATCCTAGTCTTCACCCCTTCACTACCAAATGATTTATAAGAAAAACATTGTCAGGAACAAGTGTTTTTTGAAAATCATTTTTATTTATACAGAAAGAAATATTTGGGAATCTCTCATGCTTACTGTAATAACCTATTTGGCAGGTAGATATCGCCATCTGCTGGCTAAATTGAGTGACTACAGCGCTGGACTCAGTGCATGTACAGTTGGAAAATGTAGATACAGATATCTCCCCAGCTGGTTTTACAAACAGGGTTATTCAAAGAGAGACGATCTGGCCTGAAAGGTAACCGAACACTGAAATTCAGCGTACGGTTACCTTTCCTGGCATTCGGCTATTCTGAGAGCAGGCAGTTCGCAATGTTGGCGAATTGCCTGCACATACGGTGCCTGTTCGGTGCCTGTTCGAGGGCAGTGAAATCCCAATAGAGAAGCAATGGTTAATCTATTCAGAGAACACAAAACAGCTGAGAAAAGTTGCTGAAATGCCCTGCCATTCGGTGGTTTCATTTGACAGGTTTATTCAGGCGATTTCCATAGACTTCAATGTCAGAAATATTCCCGTTTTAATACAATATCTAATAAACCATTCATTATATTATTCTGCAGTAAAGAGTCTACCTAAAAGATCCTAAAAAAATCTATAAATATTTTTTTGCAAAATTTCTATTCTGTTTTTTTTTTTAAATCGTTTGTTCTGTAACAGCTCTTTTTATTATCATTCATGTGTAAATTCCAAACATTTTCGTTCAGTATTTTTTTTTTGCACACAACGTTTTCATTTTCAAACTTTCAAGAGAACTTTTTTTTTCAACTCGTTTGTCTTCGTGTCAGCTTTTTCCGGCGGCTGCTCTGCGATGTGATCGGCGGCTATTCGGGTTTCTCCGGCATGTTCGGCGTGGGTTAATCCAGCTGTTTCTGCGGGTTTCGGTGAGTGTTCAGCGGGTTTTGCGATGAGTGATCTGCGGGTTTCGGTGAGTGTTCTGCGGGTTTCGGTGAGTGTTCTGCGGGTTTACGTGAGACAAAATTTTCAACAAATGTATTACATTTCCAATGTTACAGCACAGCTTCAGATAGTGTTAACATGATCTCGGGCTCCTGTATCTGCTACTGCTGATCAGACATGTATACACTATCATGGTAGTAACGGTGTTAAAAGTCAACAATGACTTACAAACCTGAATGGAACATGAGGAACTGATGGGCGTTTTTGTGGGGGGAGCCGGGTCATAAGTGTCCTGGTCAGCAGTGGCATTAAAACCCGGAGACCTCTGAGGACTACAGTTGGCAACACCAGCGGAGAAGGTTGGCACTGGTTCCACGGTATTGGCGCAGATGGACATGATATCCATGGGCTCTGTGGTGATGAGTGGCCTGTATCTCCAGGGTGGACGGGTTCTATTTCCATGGGATCAGAAAGTTCATAGCCAGCCAGACACTTAGGGTTCAACATGAGAAAGGTGCTGCTGCCGGATTGGGGGGTAACGGGTGCAGATTGCAGCATTGTAGCAGGTGGGATCAAGGACTGGGGTGCAGGAACAGGCTTGAGAAGGGGAGCAGACCTTGATTTGAGAGCAGTCTTTGTAGCAGGTATTTTTTGGGGTGCTGGCTTTTTTCTGGGGTCTCACCGGGCAAACCGGAAGGAAATGTCCACCTTGTCCACAGTATATACAGAGTTTGCGGCAAATCTTCGGTTACGCTCCTCTGCGGATAAAGGACCGTGCATTCTTTGTCCTCCTGGAAAGCACAGATTAGTGGAAGGGTTCCCAACTCTCATTAACATGCTGCTTAATAGGTCTGCCAGGGCATGAGGACTTCTTGAATAGCTTTATGTATTAACTCTTTGATTGCTTGAGTAACCATGCGCTTGAGGTGTACTGGCTTCTGCATTCAGTCAGGACCACTGTGGAGGGTAGGGTCTGGAGCCCAGTATGCAGTTACACAACCGGAGGCAGGTTGATATGGTTTCAACAGAAAAGTTTTATTAAATGAGGAAACGGAAATAAACCAGGAAGGGGACAATGGATAAATCATAAACAGGTATATGAACTAACGGTAATTATACTAAATACAGAGGACAAGGTACACTGAAAAACATAAGAAGGGTGGACAGGACAGATACTGGACTGGACACTGAATACAATAACACAAGGAGATACAGAGGAACTAGAGAACACACTTACTAGACAAAGAAGGTGGAGGACCGGGAGACACAGAGGGTAATGCAGGAGAGTGGTCAAATAAAGCATGGGTCGGTGGCAGGCAGCTGGCAGATGTTGGTCAAAGTCCAGATCAGAGGTCATACACGGTTTGTCAATTAGCGGATCTGAAGCAGTGTTGGGAGTTGCAGATAGAGTCAAGCAATGAGGGGTTTCCACAGGACGTAGCAATGAGGGGTTTCCACAGGACGCAGCAATGAGGGGTTTCCACAGGACGCAGCAATGAGGGGTTTCCACAGGACGCAGCAATGAGGGGTTTTCACAGGACGCAGCAATGAGGGGTTTCCACAGGACGCAGCAATGGGGGTTTTCACAGGACGCAGCAATGAGGGGTTTTCACAGGACGCAGCAATGAGGAGTTTTCACAGGACGCAGCAATGCGGGGTTTCCACAGGATGCAGCAATGAGGGGTTCCACAGGATGCAGCAATGAGGGGTGGACACAGGATGCAGTGGGACTTCAAATGAAGATACAAAAGCCCTGAGCTAAGCGTTGGACCTGGTTGTATAGCAGCCCAGGCTCAGCCCACACCTGAGGCTGGAAAGGTGAGGGAAGACCAGGTCTGGATTTCAAAGTCCTTGGACACTAGACCAGGCAGTGGTAAAACCTGGTGTAGCGCTCACTCCCGGAGGAGCCGCTGAATTTGAACCTCGGGTCAGTCTCCCCGCACTAGGGAATAAATATACTCCAGCACCGTCGTGGATTTTATAAATTATATAGTTTACTGAATAAACGGGCATATAATGAGTAACATGGTATATGTAAATATTTTTTACAGTACTTCGTAATACGAGAAACACGCAGCGGAAAAGGAAAAATACAGCACTTCATAATGCGAGAAACGCGCAGCGGAAAAGGAAAAATACAGCACTTCGTAATGCGAGAAACGCGCAGCGGAAAAGGAAAAAAAGTATTTTTAACCCCTTAGTGGTTGGAGTGTGAGTCTCGTACAGGTTATGTCCCAAGGAATGTATGTGTATGCGTGTGTTGGTACCCGGGTACAATATTCAACTGGCCAGTGAATTATTTAGGAGGTATCTTCGACTAGTCACGTTGGGGCCCTGTAGGTTTTGGAACAAACTGTAGTGTGCTTTAGTATTTCACCGTGGCCTGGAAGGCCTCTCACCCATCCACCAGATACTCGGTGCTCCGCTCGACCCAGGATGTCTCTCCGCTCGCTTTTGACTGGGGTTCTCTGTGTCACTGGATCCGCTGTCTTGCTCCTCTGTATCGGCCACAAGATGTCCAGCTCACCGCCTGCACTCTCTGTTAAATCATCTGCGGTTCTCCTCACTCGGGGTCCTTCAGCTTACTCTGTCTCAGCGTGGGTTACTGGGTCTTCGTTAAATAGGAAGGAAAAAACCCGATCTCTAGCTCCGCTAGGCCGCACCTGCGCTCTGGCCTGGTCAGGATCACTTTCTGTTACACTGTGTCTTGCTCCTCTCACTCCCCGGCGCGCTCTGCCAGCGCTTTCCACGAGGCTGCGGATATCAGTATCTCTCTCCCACCCACTTCCTGTTCCCGCCCGCAAAGCATGCTGGAAAATGTAGTCCCAATGTTCAGTGTCTTACATCGCGCTTGACTCCCTCCGGTGGCCAAAAACAAGTACTACAACGACAGGGAATTTAAAACCAGCGCTACACTGGTTTGGAACTTCCCTTGGCCTTTTTCTTGCGCCGTCGGCGAGAAGCCTGACAACAGGATACTGTATTGAAAAATAGAGTTCCACCTTTTTTTGCCCTTATATAATTGGGCAGAGGCCCAATTAAACTTATTTTTTTGGGTGATTTTACCTTTTGTCCCTCGGGTCACACAGCTCCTCTTCAGCTCAGAGATTCCCGAGCCTGGAAGTTCCTGAAGCTGTTCTGCACAATTTGTGTTCCTATACAACTTGTGTAGGGTACAAGCCACAAATTGCACACTGCTACAACCAATCTATCGGCTGCCTCTCTGAGACCGCTTTCTACAGTGGGTGGTCTCAGAGAGGGGTACATCGGCACGCTCTCTGTGTGCTGATGTCACTGGTGAATGATCTGGTGACTGGCAGCCAGTGACGATGGGTGGAGAGATTTCACCACATCAGGAGAGCTGGGGGGAGGAAGGGCACTCCTCATATCCTCGCCACTTTGAAAACATATACTGGTCAGGATACGTAGAGCGTCCCTTTAACCTCCCTGGCGGTCCGATTCTGACATATTTTATATGTCAGAATCGGTCCTATTTATTCTGGCCCCCTAGTGGTATTAGTGTGGCTCAAGGGTTAACTTTCAATACTGAAAGCGGTATCCCCGAGGCACACTAGGGCTGATACTTACATTTCCTGCGCTCCCTTGCTGTCCCCACAGTCACACTGCAGCCGATCGCGACGTCACAATTCCTGGTTCACTCCTCCCGAGAAGGGAACCAGGTAGTGTGACGTCGCGATCGGCTCGAGGAGACTGCGGGGATCAGCGAGGGAGCCTAGGACATGTACTGTAAGTATCCAGCCCGAGTGTGGCTCGGGGATACCGCTTTCGGTACAAAAAGTTAACCCCGAGCCACACTCGGGAAAACCATCAGGGGGGTTAAGCAACAAATGCCGTCCATTGATTATGGAGGTGATGAATGTGCATGCGAACCCCACACCCATCTCAGCAAGCTCACAACGCTCTACAACACATAATGCCAATATGTCCTGCACTGTGATCACAATGAGGAATTCTGTAATATGTTCAAAGATCTGAACTTTCTCCCTCTTTAATCCAGATGTACTCTCCACCTCTTACCTGCTTTATAACCACTTATCTGGAAAGCTCCTGCACCAGCTCAGCAGAACGCTCAACCCTGCTCCTCTCACCTTTAATAACCTCAGGACCTTCTCCAGCACTTTATTCTCTATTCCCCGCTACAACAAGCTCACAGGTCGAGCAGCATTTTAATTCAGAACTCCACAGCTGTGCAATAACCTTCCAGAAAAAAAAAAATCGTCCACAGCCCGAGATCTCTGAATAGAATAGTGTGCTTGTTCCTACAATCAAGGCAAACCTGCAACAGCTGCAAACTTTAATTCTCTGAATATTTATTGCAGCGAAATGTATGTAAAACACTTAAATTGGTAATCCCAGGACATACTTGAAAATGAGAGAAATCTCAATGTATTAATTCCTGGTAAAATGTTTTGAAAATTAATCTTTTTTTTCATTTAATCTCCAATATAAATCATTATACCTTATCACCTGCCATTGATTAAAGCAAAGGACAAAACCGCACAGTGATTGCGATAGGTACTCGATCTATTTCCTTTCATATTTGAACAAATCCATAAATTAGTGAACCCGTGGGATATCATCTTAAATATCATATTTTATATTTAACCCCTTTTCTGTGCGTTGTCCTCTGTATCTGGGATCTCAACCACAGTGGGCTGAAAGCTTGGATGTCATCGCTCGCTGGGGATAAACACAGAGGGAGCCGTCACGCATCAAAAAGCAAAATAAAAGTATAACAAAGAAGCATTGGTTCCTCTCTGTGGGACTGTCCTCTGCCCACTGACGTCATCACACAAGGGTCTTCTGAAGCCAGAAACGAGGCTTCGCCCACCAGAGTGGGAAAATCCCATTAGAAGAGAGGCAGAGGTCCTTTGGACCCGTCTTTCTCCACGTCCATACACCCCACATGGTTAAATCTCTGCATTGTGTAGCTCAGTCCAAGACCATTTCAGAGTTGTGTCTGAGGGGGGAAAAAAGGTTTAGGGTCTAAGCAATATTATAAGGATACTTTAGAACATTTAAGACCTTCCATCTTTCCGTCAATAATCATACAACTTCATACACATGCATCATACAATTTTTCTCACCTCAGTCTCAGAGTGGGGAACAATGTGTAAGTTCAGTCAGAAATTGTGTATTTCCCCCAGGGCCAACCCGTCAGTAGAGCCGGGTGGTGCAGCCGCTCCAGGCGGTCCTTTTTCAGGAGCGGTATTTCGCTGACATCGTAAGAGCTCGCTTGCTCATTCAGCAAGGTTCCTCAAGTGCTGGTCGCGCCTGTTTTGAGTGTTCCCCTCATGTGTCTTTCCAGCAGGCTGGCGCCCACCCTTCCAGCAGGCCAACGCACGCTACTCCAGCATCCTCCAAGACCAGGCCGTGCAGTGGCCCCAAGGCAAACCTCGACTGGGCCTGGACCAGGACTGTGTGAGTAAAATTGTGTGTGACTGTGGGTGTGTGTTTGTATCGGTGTGTGTGACTGTATATGGGTGTGTGACTGTATGGGGATGTGTGTGTGACTGTATGTTGATGTGTGTGTGACACTGACTGTATGTGTATATGTGTGACTGGATGTGGATGTGTGTGTGATTGTATGTGGATCTGTGTGTGACTGTGGATGTGTATCTGTGTGTGACTGAGGATGTGTGTGTGTGACTGTGGATGTGGATCTGTGTGTGACTGTGGATGTGTGTGTGACTGTATGTGGATGTGTGTGACTGTACGTGTGTGACTGGATGTGGATCTGTGTGTGACTGTATATGTGGATGTGTGTGACTGTGTGTGGATGTGTGTGTGTGTGTCGGATGTCAGCGTGGTTCAGTGGGCTGATCGTCGGCGTTCGCCAGCTCTCGTTTGGCGCACTTCGGGGACCCTGCGATGAATGCTGAATCACCACAGGGTCGGAAAATTGAAAGCGATGAAGCACACTGAAGTGCGCCGAATGAGAGAGCACCGAAATTCGGTGAAATTTGTGTCTTTTTTCTGGTTTTCTCTCTCTATGCTGGAGGCTCTTGGCGCCGTAATGGTTAAACTTTTTTTTTCTAGCCTTATTTTGGGAGAATAGGCCTGGTGCAGCGACTCAAATAGCTTCTATGTATGTTAATGTCTTTATAGCCTAGTCATCTGTATAATTATCCTACTGTTTGCCAAAAGCTCGTTTATCTGCATTTTAATATTGTTAAATTTAAACATCTCATGTAATAATGTAATAACGAGATTGTATCTGCAGATAATTGTGTTTCCTTTTTATCTGCGAGAGCTTTGGCCAAGGTTTTATTCATGCAATGATATAAATTATACGCACATGATAGATATATTTTTTCACAGGGGATATTATTTCAAATGTACCGTAAGTTACACTTCATTGTTCCCAACTTTACGTCTCTGCGGAGCTGCTAAAACACGAATATTTTGGGACTACAAATAGAAGAGTCTTTGTTTTTTTTTCTTTTTTCATGACTCTAAATGGAATTAGAAGAAAGGAAAACTAATTAATGAGCAACAACATTAATGAATACGTTCTATTACTATTATTATCTTAACCTCATTTCAAAATAATGCTGGAAACACACACACATATAACATATACATACTTAGAGTATTTTTTGCAAGTGAGCTGTTGTTCTGCACTTGCAATGTCAGTAGAGAGACAATAGATTGCACATCCCTCTTATATAGAGAGATTATTATGGTATTAACCCCATAGTGAACGGGTGGTTTTACGAAAATCCGTCCTTTAGTGCCCGCTGCTGTTTTTACGTTTCTGTGCTGTTTGTGCTTAGGCAACCCACACATATTATATACCGTTTTTCCCACCATTAAACGGACTTTCTGAAGATACCATTATTTCCATCATGTCGAATAATCTACAAAAAAAAAATATGAAATATTAAAGAAAAAATGGAAAAAACACACTTTTTTTAAATTTAATCCCCAAAATCTACAACAGCCAAAAAAGACCCCGGCTAAATTGTTTCAAAATTTTGTCCCGAGAATAGAAATACATAATTTTTAAATGTTTTTTCTTTTTAACCCCTTCACTGCTGAGCCATTTCACCTCTGTGCGCTGCCGCTGAGCTCATTCTGATCGTTTTATGCTAATAATTTTTTAATGCCAGCCTAGGTCCTATTTTAATAAACCCCCCTAGACAATTTAAAAAATAATTAAATAAATTTTATTTAATTTTTTTAATTCTTTTAACGAATGCAGGGAATGGAAGGTTTAAGTTATGAGGAAAGACTAACAAGCTTAAACCTGTTTAGTTTAGAGAAACGGCGCCTTAGAGGGGAACTGATAACTTTATATAAATATATACGGGGCCATTATAAACCATTGTCTGGAAACCTATTCATTAACAGGACTATACACAGGACACAAGGTCACCCATTTAGACTGGACGAAAGGAAATTCAGCCTAAAGCATAGGAAGGGTTATTTTACAGTGAGAACAATAAAGCTATGGAATTCTCTGCCTGTTGAGGTGGTTGGGTCAGAGACTGTACAGACTTTTAAAAAACGACTGGATGACTTCCTGCAGACACAGAATATTAAGGGTCATAATATTTAATATGTGGGTAAAGCTGCTTGATCCAAGGAGAAATCTGATGCTATTCTGGGGTCATTGAAGGAATTTTTCCCAGTGTGTTGCATATTGGCAAGCGCTTCAGACTAGATTTTTTTTGCTTTCTTTTGGATCAACAGCAGTAGCTGATTGTGTGACAGGCTGAACTGGATGGACGCTCATCTGTTTTCAGCCTATGCTAACTATGCTTTTTTACTGGACTGGATTTAAGGCTTAAAAGAAAAAGTCACTAAAATGAACCTTTAAGAAATTGATGCTAGAGCTAAACACACAAACAGATAGCACTGTCGCGTTTTACCTCTCTTACCCATGCACAAAGACAGTTCCATAAGTGAGATTTAGAGAACAGTATGCATTGGTAACCCCCCTCCCCTTTGTCATCCGTATCTGTAAGGCACATGTCAGACGAGCGCAGTGTTCAAGTCCGTGTTACCGCACATAAGTACGTCCGTGATAGCATACAATTGTGTTAAATGGAGCCCCACACACGAAGTACGTCCGCACAGAAGTGCGGTTGCATGACGGATGCGATAAACGGATGTAGGTTGGGGAAGAATGTAATACTGCTAGAGTGCGGAGTGCGCCACGTACGCAACGTCCGCATAGCTTTGTGTGTGAGTGATGGAACGTGGTCAGACGGACTGCATTTATACGTCCAGCAGTTTTGACAGACAAAATGTTTTTTCATTTTAATTTATTTTCCCTGCTACATCCGTCAAAAATAACGTCAGTCACAAAAACGAACTGTGTGGCCACTACTGCGTCTTCCATGAAAAAGTGCGTCCGTACTGCACGGGCGCACAGTCTGTAGAAAATGCGCTCGTCTGACCCTAGCCTTAAAGCTTTGTTAATACATTGTACAACTATGTTAAAGCACAGATATTCTATGTATAAAATACCATGCTGTTTAGCAATTTTTGTGTGTTTATTTATAATACTTTAAAACCATTTGTCTTTATTTTATGTTACATATAACAAAGCTAGCGTTCTTTTAGCGACAAAATGTTCACATGCAGAAACTACGTTTTATTATGTGTTATTTATCAAAGACAGGTGCAAAACAGACAAAAATCATCATCAAGACTTAACAAAATGGGAAATGATCTCTTGGGAAGAACCGTATCATGTTTCTTTGATTTTTGCTTTTTATGGTATAATGTCTGATATACTTTCACAAACGTCTCTGTTAAGCTTTTTCATTTTCTTTCATGTTTTTATATTTTTTCCAGTTACTATACAACTTGATAAAATGTAACTTTTTTTTTTTTTTTAACAATGTCAGAATTAATCATGAATTTCTATTATTATCTTTTTTTTGTATTTTAACTATTTAAAGGGTCCTGGGAAAAGCTAAGCTGTCTAGTGATGTCTAGAAGGCCATTGTTGACCACCTCGATGTGCGGAGTAAGGGGTAAACATAAAGAGAGAACATCAATCTATAACAAGGATGGGATTTTGCCAATACATTGAGGTTGGGATAATTGCATTATAGAATTTCAAGCTATTTTCGTTTACAAGCATTCCCATATGCCTATTATTTTTAGGAGTTTTTTTTTAATCTCTCTAGAGTTCCATCTGACACAGGCAATAATTATGCTTAAACTAGCGTTTTCCCACATGAAGTTTTATTTACGCTAGTACTTTGGAGTACCATTACCTTTCATATGTTTCACATTATATCAGACCAACAAAACTCTAAATCAAATGTTTTCACTCAACAAGTAGAGCTTTAGAGACGAGTACACAGGTATCACAATACTCCAAAACATGTTGCAGAGTTGGAATTTAATAATTAAAGATCTTCGACTTGTATGTGCGGACACGCAAATTCCACTGTGGACCTGCTAATTAACTGTGCCGTGCTTGCTGTGGAAAGCTGTGATATGGGAGACGCTGGGAGTCCTGAAGTGAAATACATTGGGTTCCATAAAAGATCACAAAACAGCTTTGTTCTGTAACTTCTTTGTAACAGCACACCAGAAAAACTTGGAGAATCAGAAAATAATATAGATATGTACATCCTTTTCACATTTAGGGCTCTATATAATTCTATCGGCCAGTCTTTCAGGGGGAAAAAAAAATATCAGCTGCTTGCGGCTGCTATTTCTTTTTTCAAAATATTGGCTGATTCATTTGAAAAGATTCGGCCAGAGCTGATATATTCGAAAAACGCCACAAAAGAAGTTAGTCGGAAAAACAACCAAAAAAAGCTTATCTTCATACAGCGAGATTTGTGCCTTTAACCACTTTTCTGCATATGACATCTGGGATGTCGGTCCTCACTGTGGGATCATGGGAGTCGCAATGATGTCATCGCCAGGGCGCAATGACGTCTAAATCACTGACCGTCTATGGAGCCCTTAGGAGGAGAGGGGACCATTTGGACCCCTCTCTCTCCTCATTGATAAGTGGCACAGTAAAAAGAGAAGCATCACTGGAAAAGTCACAGTCTGACCTTTCCAGCGATGCCCCTCTTAACCCCTTAAGTGCCAAAACCGCATTCCGACGTCAATTGGCACTGATCACAGCTTTCTTTTGATGGAAGCTGACATCTTGGATGTCAGCCCCACCTCCTGGGCCGTCTTCTGACGTCGTCGTGCATGGTTAACATCGTGTATTTTCACCGAAAAATACAGTAACGGGTTCCCATTTCTAATTTTTTTTTAAAACAAGAGTACCCCATAGAATATATAACCGCAACGGCTCGGATGATAAAATGTAAAAAATATAATTTTACCCACTGTGACATGACGTATACATATAATAATGATATATTATGAATCTGCCATGTCTGCAATAAAAAAGGATATATAATTTCTCTGGGTTGTATAATAAAACATGACTTCAAATTGTGTTTAAACATGATGATCACAAAACGGTCAACATGAGCTCAGCACACAGACGTGAAATGGCTCAGCAGTGAAGGGGTTAAACCTGACTATTAGATAAATTAGTTAAATCCGATGTTTAAAGATTTCAGTCTAGTCTTCCCTCTATTTTTCTTGAGGGCCCTCACAAGCCTTACGATGCTGCCCATTCTAAGAGCTCTCGCATCCTTTGCCCACTCACAGTGTACGGGGTAATCCAGAAGTTGGTACCTTGTTCTTGGTGCCCAGAGAGGTATCCACTATGCCCTCCTGATGAGGTTTAACAAGGCCGAAATAATCGATGGAGGCTGCAGTTCGTGCAGAGGAGGTTGCCTGGCAATTCAGCTCTGGACACCCTTTTTCTGTGCTAGTAGACAGATTTGCATATGGCCAATGCAACCATCGAACTAAAAGCTTGAGAACTGAACGGGGACTCACCATAATGGCAGGCGACTGCTGCTGTTGCCCGACCTCAGGACCCTCAGAAATCTTGTGATATTGCCTGTTCTCAGGGCCCTCACTTACTTTACTTTTTCAGCCAAGAGACAAATTGGTCGGTGTTTATTCCCCTTTGGGGCAAAAACAAAACGTGGTGGGAATAGCACAAAAAAAATATGACCTGGCCATACCATACTGAAAATAGTTACATACATAAAATTCGATTGGTCATTAACATTTTTTAAGCACACCTACTGTCAAGGTAACCTCTCATGGTGGGTCCCAACCTGACACTGATATTAGGAAAAATACTCTGATTCTTTTGAAAGTGTGTCACGGTTCACACCGCTGGTGCAAGAAGAAGGGCGAATCTGGCACTGCTCTGCTGTAATCTAGCAGTATCCTTCATGCCCTGCCCTTCA